>CAXIVR010000113.1:0-46120 GCA_964035755.1 Teleogryllus oceanicus | reverse complement strand
ACCTAGAACAAAATATTGTAATTAATGAAAATGGAAACAGTGTTATATCGATGTAATGTATCTAGCTATACATACTCTCCCGAAGCAAACTAGAGACCGACCAGTCGTTTATTATAAGGATTTGTACAAGAAGATTGGCATACATTTCGCTTTGTTGCTGTTAACTCTAAAGTTCAATTTTACTCTTATCTGTGGTTCATCATCCAATTTAATAAAATTTTGTTCTAGTGTCCAGATATGAATATAACTGAGTAATAAAGTGTAACGCGGAAATCATAATTCATTTTCCAGCAGTGCTGGGCTTTGACGTTCTAAAATGTGTTGCTATTTAGCGACTACTTCGGCAATATTTTTGTATTAACTGCTGCTTTCTCACTATGTCTATCCCAGTAAAGCTTGTTTGCCTTCCCAGTTGGTCACCCGTACCATTCCAGTGCGCGTTGGTAAATCGAATAATTGACACAGCCTAGAGCCAAAACTCCCTTAGACCCAGAGTTCAGTGACAAAAACTGTCTCTTGACACCCCTCTGCCTGTTTTTTTGCATTTATGATCACTGAAGAAACCGGGTGGTTCATTTAAATGGCGTCATCAGAACATCTCCAGAAATACAGCGTTCAAAAATAGTCGAGAGAAAAGATCGATATTGTGATAAGGAAATATTCCTGTTCTGCATTTAGGCTCCTCGGCCTGTGATATGGAGGGGATGGATTGAATAGTTTACATCACTAGTACAAAACGCGAGTCGTACAAAACGCGTGCGAATTAAATGTTGACGAACGAGCCGACGATAAAAGCCAAGTCGGCATTTTGAAATATGTACGCCAAAGACACCATTGTACGAGTTGCCTAAATTATTTTTTGCACAAATTTATGGAGACTTTCAAGTTTTATTGGGATTATTCTCAATATGTGAAGCGGTAGCCATTGTGATTCACGTCGTTTCAGTGTTGTGCTTACTTTTTACTACTCAATTGTTTTGTGGTCATGACTTGTTGCGGTAGGCGTAAAGAAAGCCAATTACATCATACGCCTACCACAAAGTAACACGTTCCAATTAATAAACATGTACATAAACATGTATTACATTATTTCACAACACTTTGCCAGATGACATTAAACGATTAAATTCGATAGAAAAGTTTAAATCCAAAGTGAAATCTTTTCTGCTGCATAACTGTTTCTGTACAATTAGAGAACTTCATTTTCTGTGCACGTCTTCTAGAATTCAGTTGAAATACTATTATTCAAATTATCGTTTCCATGTTGTCGCGGCAGGAAGTATTATTCCGAAGTATTAAGCATCTTTTTTTCGAAATTTAAGTAGTATATCACTTAGTGTAAGAATCACAGCATTTTGAAAACGTGCACACAATTCACTTTTCCCCGTTGCACGTTATGACGTAACGTGCAGTTCGGAGTTTTAACTTTTTTTTTGACGTTAAATAAATAAATAAATAAATAAATAAATAAATAAATAAATAAAAAATAAATAAATAAATAAATAAATAAATAAATAAATAAATAAATAAATAAATAAATAAATAAATAAATAAATAAATAAATAAATAAATAAATAAATAAATAAATAAATAAATAAATAAATAAATAAATAAATAAATAAATAAATAAATAAATAAATAAATAAATAAAGTAAATAAATAAACAGTGAAGGTAAGCACTAGTTTCCATGCATGTGTGCTAAAAACTGTTCTTCTTTAATTGCAGTGTCTAGTATCCCCTGTCGGTGGCGGTACACCCGTGGCCTTGATACCGTTCCGATGCCTGTATCGTGTGTGCGGAGGTATCGCAACATCCTGCGCGCCCGCCGCTGCACCGGGGCCGCTGGCAGCTGCGCGAGGGCCGTGCAGGCGCTGCGCGTGCTTACGTTTGAATGCGCTTCGCGGCGGAAATGAAGCTGCGCAAGACGCACTTGCGAAACACGTGACCGATGGGCGCACTGGCGCAAGCGGGGCTTCCCCCCACTTCCTCCCTCCCCCTCCCCCGTCCCGTCCCTTCCATTCTCCTTGCGTTCCACACTAGGTGCATGGCCCCCTGGCCACAGCGCCAGCCATTTCGGTGAGTTCCGTCATTCAAATTGAAGTTTTCCATGTTCTCGCGACAGCAATTCGATGGGCACAATACATAATACGCAAAATCCGTAGCTTTTTCATTTGCAAAACGTTTTATACACCGGATTAAATTGATATTTTCTTATCATTTTTGCAAAAATCCCTCATTTTCTACTCTATTATTAATTCAACTTGTTTATGGGTTAAGGTAGATGTTCCGGAATTTAAGAAAACGTGCACAGAGTATACTACATTTCTCCCCAAAGGAAGCCACACGGTTATTCACTGGTGTTTTACGTTAAATGAAAATGAAATAAAAACTTTGTTTTTAAACGGCAACTTTGAGAAAACTCTTGTGAAGACTATTAAGGTGGGTCCCTCTTTATCTCTACTCTCTCTATTCCAGTACAGCAATACCCCTCCAAAATGCAGACTCATAGCCAGGCGATATTTACTTGTGGGTAGAAAGGGGAGAGAAGAGGTAATTTTAGTGAGTAGTGGGTAGATCATTCCGCGCTCGACTGTCGAACCGAACGGATCGCTCCTGTCGGTGTGAACAGTGATAACCGTGCGACTTACTAAAAGTTGTGAACCAGCGCAAATCTTGTGGTCTGTGGAAGCAGTCCACTAGTGAGTGCTACGAATTATGTACAATGGATACTGCCCGACAACCGGGCAGCTCATCAATAATGCACTAATAACTCTCAACAGTGATTAATTATTCCATCCAAGACCTAAACACATCGATGCTGTACGAACAAGCAACGGCAAACGTCAGTGACGAAGTTACATCAATGGAATCTCAACCAAGTCAAACGACAATGGAATGCCAACCAAATCAACAGACATCGATGGGGAGCAAAACCGGATACTCACAAGGTAACGCTTCAGGCCAACATGCCGCAGGGCAAAATTTAAAGCGACCTTCAGATAATGACACCTCGTCTAGCGACACCAAAAGGTCTAGTCTGCATTCAAAACAAGACAATATAGACAGTTCAACCCAGTTTATTATTCGGTCCAAACTTACAATAGATTTGAAGAACTGAACAGAATACCAGATCCCAACAATCAAAATAGGTTTAGTTACATTAATGAAACATCGCCAAGTGTGTCAGAATCAGTTAAAATCCCCAATTTATGTAGCAAATATAACTAACATCACGAATTTCAGCAAGGAAATCAATACAAAAGTAACAAACAGTTTCACACTTCAATTCATAAATAATAAAGTGAAAATACAACCTGAAAAAATCAGTGATTTCAGAGACATAACCAAATATCTAATTAACACAGGAAGACAGTTTCATACCTACAAGGACCCAGCAAATAAGAAATTCTCAGTTGTATTTAAAAATCTACACACATCCATCACAGAAGAGGAAATCTACACCGAATTGAAAGAAAACATCCATCACTCGTTAAAGTTACTAGACTCCGAAAAGACAGTAATCCAATTCCAGTAATAGCAGCCGAATTCAACGGGGAAGAAAACATAGAAAATATTTTAGAAGTAAGACAAATTTGTAATCTCATTGTAAAAGCTGAAAGGAGAAAAAGACCTAAAGGCCCCATTCAATGCATGAGATGTCTAGATTTTGTCATACAAAAATAATTGTAACCACAAAATAGCATGTATTTACTGTTCCAAAAACCATTATTCTGCAACTTGTCCTCATAAAAATGAACCATTTAAATGTTATAACTGTCAAGGAAATCACAGAGCAGACCTCAGAACAGTAGAATGCCCTATTATAAAAATAAGCCAAAACCTAACCTCAAAGATCCTCCAATTAGATCTAGAACCAATGGGTCATCTACAGTACCACCTCAAAATAACCAAACTAACTTCCCCAGGCTGTCTAACACTCAAAATATCCCAAACTTTACACACACTAACAACACAAACACAGAACAATATAATCAACTCAATTATCCCAACCATAATAAATAACATCCATTCATCTATCTCAGCATACATTAATCAATTACGCAACAAACACAAATTAATAAGATTACCATACTCAATTGGAATGCCAATGGTATAATCAACAAAGTTAACGAACTAAAATATTTCATGGAAGATAAGAAAATTGATTTTGCCTGTATAACTGAAACACATCTAAACAATAGTACAAAGATCAGCATACCAGATTATAAAGTAATCAGAGCAGACAGACCAAACTCTAATGGAGGAGGAGTAATGATACTAATAAAGAGCACAATCCATTTTATCCAATAATACTACCACCAACCCCAGGTATCGAAACAGCAGCAATTAAGTTTAGTAATAACAACTATCTGGAAACTACACTCATAGTAGCATATAAGCCCCCCAATGTGAAAATTCAGGATACCAATATCATTGGTGTTATTGATCAACACACCCAACAATTGTCCTAGGTGATTTTAATGCAAAACATATAAAGTGGGATGTAAAAATAATAACTCAGCTGGGACACAACTACTACGGTTAATAAACAACAACAAATTAAGTTTCATAACCCCAAATGAACCAACCTACAACCCATATGATCACTCTAGGAACCCTGATCTGTTAGACATAGGCATAACAAATATACAACAAAAGTTTTTCTCCACAGTACACCATGAAATGGACTCAGACCATCTACCAGTAACAATCACTACACAACAGTCACTCCCCACACATTCACCCACTCCACAACTCATATCAAAAAAAAAAAGTCATATTAATAAAAATAAAGTAAAATATTAAGTACCCCTCTAGAAATAGATCAAGCTATCACAATACTTAATAACATAATATTAAGAGAACTAGAGAACAGTAAACCAAATAAATCACCTACAAATACACAGAATAAAAACAATGAACTACCCAAAAGCATAAGAAATCTAATTCACATAAAGAATAAAACAAGAAGATTATGGAATTATACTAGACACCCTGAAATTAAAAAGGAACTAAATCTATTAACATATATTACCAAAAAACACTTTTCACACACAAACAGCAACAATACAACACCATGATTCAAACATTAAGCTCAAGTAACAATACACTGTGGCAATTTAAAAATAAAATACTAAAGAAAAAATACCATTCCTCCACTTAATACCAACTCAGGAAAAATTCTCACCCTTTGAAAAAGCTGAAACACTCAGCAAATCATTTTGCAGATACATTCAAACCAAACGACTCACCCCACACATTCAACACCAAACAATCACACAGATAGCAACAGCTCCTAATTATAATGTACCATCCAGAATTAGATTCATATCTCCCCAGGAAATAATAAACATAATAAAAACACTCCCTAATAAGAAGGCTCCAGGACATGACAGAATAAACAACAAAATCCTAAAAATTTGCCACATCAAGCCATAGCATTTTTAAATAATATTTATAACTCTTCATTAAGAACAGGTTACTTCCCACTATTATGGAAATACTCAATGGTTTTGAATTTTGTTTTGGAATGGGTATATTATACCCATTCCAAAACCAAACAAACACCATCGAATGTAGAAAATTATCGACCAATCAGCCTGTTACCCTCCCTATCAAAAATTCTAGAGAAACTTATTCAGAAAAGACTTAGTAATTACCTCAATAAAAATGACATCATTCCCAGACACCAATTTGGATTCACAGAAAAGTTATCAACCACACATCAATTATTAAGAATCACAGAACATATCCATACAGCATTCCAAAGAAAACTACATACTATATCAACCTTTCTAGATATTTCACAAGCCTACGACAGAGTATGGCATCAAGGTCTCATGTACAAACTAAGAATCAATGGCACACCCAAATACCTAACCAACATCATCAATAGCTTTATAAGCAATAGAACCTTTTTAGTGTCAGTAGATAATCATCTCTCAAACCCCAAACCAATATATGCTGGTCTTCCTCAGGCTCCCATTGTCACCTGTATTATTTAATCTTTACACATCTGATATCCCTACATCCAACATAGTCAAAACAGCACAATTTGCAGATGATACAGCATTGTATTGTTCAAACATATCACTTGACAGAATAAGAAACACATTACAGCAACATCTAAATCAAATACAGTCTTGGTCAAGCAAATGGAAAATTAAATTAAACCCATCTAAGTCAACAGCAAAAATTTTCTCACTAAAAACAATTTCAACACCACCACCTCTCACACTGAACAATAACATCATTCCTTGGACTCCACAAAACAAAGCAGTGAAATATCTAGGTCTGCATCTAGACACCAAACTCAACTGGAAAGAACATATAAACATTAAAACACAACAAACAAAAGCCAAACTATTTCAATTAAAGCCACTAATAAACAACCACAGCAAAATAACAATAGAAAATGCAAAACTCATATATACAGCCATAATTAGACCCTTAATGCTATATGCTTGCCCTGTATGGATCAGTGCAGCAAAAACCAATATACATAAAATACAGGTCATACAGAACAAATTCCTTCGAACAATAACCAAAGCACCCTGGTTCATTTCAAACAAACAGCTTCATAAGAAATTCAAATAAAACCTATCATACACCACATCACCAAGTTATCCAATAATTTTACAATAATATGTCAACAATTACACAACTATCAATTACAATTTAGGCAACGCACCCACAAACCCCACCAGAATAAAAATAGATTTCCTAAACATGTATTTTACATCCAATTTGCTGATTTAGATGATTCCTTGTGAGGTGCCCAGTGGGTTTCCTCTCCCTAAGTAATAATTGTAAAGTTTAATAGTTTAGTGTTTTAAAATAGATCATAAGCATCAAAAACATGTGAAAGAGTTTGTATTGTAAACTGAACCATGTATACCATTCAGAATAATAAAGTAATTGAAAAAAAAGTGGGTAGATCTTGAAAACGACCTCGGTCTTAATTTCTTGTCCTTGGTACAGTGGCATGTAACAGTAAAAGCTCATCTATTATATGACGTATTAAAAGCATTAATAAAACAATTACTTACATTATTTACGAATGCGATTCGTCTCACTTTCGGCCTTAGTCACCATCCGCATACACGTAGAGTCTGAAGTTTCTTTACTTCATGGGATTAGTCCCTATGAAATCGGAGTAAATGGATATGTAATTTCTGTCTGTGACATACGCGGAAGACGTATAATCTACGCTTGTCTTCTTGAGCTACAGAATTCCTACTTTTCTTTTACAATATAGTTGAATAATGAATAAATATATAAACGAACATGGTTGATTTCTTCCCTCCCGTGTATTAGGAAATATTTTTAGAAAATATAATAATAAATTAATAATCGGCTAATAAAGGACAGGTTGGATTTTATAGTTCTGCTGCCGAAATAACAACACCCTAAATTCCTAGTCCCCTCATAACGAGCAAAACGAGAGCGCGGAATGCACTGATCAGTGCAGTCATGCTGCGATTTGAATTCCAGCACTCCCTGGTATTCAACACAGCAGCCGAATGTACGCCTGTACAATCTGGGGAGGTGCCGCTAAAAGCAACTTTCAAAAACTGGAAGTATTGCAAAATAAATTTTTAAGAAATGTCTTAAAAGCTCCATGGTATATCAGAAATGATCAAATTTTAAAAGAAATATCTATAGAACCTCTGAAAACTTGGATTTTAAAACTTTCTTCTAATTTCTACTCTTCTCTTTCATCTTGCCCAGCCCACTCCTTTGTAAATCAGCCAATCTTTTTCCACGAATAAAATCAAGATACTCTAAAGTCCTACTACATCCTCCTTAATTAGCTGTAAAGCAGGTTCCAACATTTATAAATTAAATACTTATGTTTTAATTCAAATTGTATGCATTTTCTGAAGGACCCTTCCTGGGTATCCTTAGCCGTTATTGTGTTATTGTAAATATTAGTCTTCTACCATTGTTCATACATGACGAAATGTAATTACAACAAAATTGTATACTATGTATCATCAAACCCTTGAAAGACATAATAATGTCGAACAAGGAAATAACTTAAATAAAAAAAAAAGCAGCCGAATGTCTGGCACCCTGTGGAAAACACTCCTACACTTGTTAATCACCGATGCGTGCGACCGTCAGGCGTTCGAAGCACCGCGTTCAGTTTCTGGTGCTTGCTATCTCTACGCTCCTTGATACATTATCATTCATGGAATTATTGAGACAATATACCTTCCTTGCCAAAAAACTTCTCTCAAGATGAGGCACGCACTCAGAATTTGGGTTCCCTCAGTTGCTGTTCTATGATTGCCGTGCGCTAACGAAACAGGCTCCTGGGGAAATGTCACCAATGTTACAAATCTTACCTTTCCGGAAAATTCAGCCAATTTTCTTCTGCGAACTGTAAATATTAGCTCAGAAGAAGAGTCAGTTGTTTATTTCCTACACCTATGAAAATTCGAAATTCTCGAATTCTCGAAACACTCGAATTCGAAAGCGATAAATGTATCTCAAAAATATCTTCCCCAGGTGAGGCTAGAACTCACAACCCCGGTATATCTTATTTACTGTCTTAAAAGTACCGCACGCTAAACAATTGCGTCACTGGGGAGACAGATTCGGCAAAACAAATCTTTCCTCAAAATTCAGCCATATTTTTATAGCAACAATCACTGTTATACAAGTGGTGCTATTCGAATAAAATTACCGTAATGGCCTTCAGTAGCTCTGACACCATTGAGCACCGTGCTGAAATTCTCTTAGAACAGGAGTCGGGCAGTTCACTATCAGTCGTCGATTATTCACTGCCAAGAAATCATGTAGTACACGAATTCGGAAGCAATAAATGAACTTTTCTCTAGGTGAGGCTCGCACTTACAACCCCAACATAAGGTTAAATTATTAACATGACAAATCAGATAATTCTAGCGGACGGCTGCTCTGATCGGTAGTTTTCCGTGGTTTCTCCGATCAACACCAGGTGAATGCCGGAGCAGTACCGTATCAAACGGGCCACGGACCGCGCGCGATCTGTCCTTCCCATTCCTTGTCCTATCCTTTCTCCTTACACACACATTTACACTAACATGCACTTCACTACCACATATTCCAGGAGACCGCTTGGGAGCTTAGAGCTTGTCCCGGCTGGGGCGGTGCCCGGCTGGTGGGAGAGTCCTGGTTAGGGGGCAACCCCACTAGCCGACGGTAGGTCGGCGCCGGATCTCGCCATCCAGCGGGGGAAGATCACCGCCATCTCCCGAGGAAAAACATGCTCTACACTAATGGGACTAACGACCAGAGCAGTTGTCGCGCTCGGAAACATGAAAAACCAATCAATCAATCAGATAACAATTCAAATTTTGGAAGCACAGGTTGCCGCGACCGGAGTCAGTACTTGGCTGTCCGGAAATGCATCCTTGGCACAGATACCAAGCTTTCGGCCGTTACACTGAGAATTTCCTCAGAGCAAAATGCATTTCGCTCTAAATTTTGCAACCCGAAGCGGTAGCTTAGGTTTGTATTCACTTAAGTCCGCAATTGATGTTACCGGCTATGTTTGTTCAATATTATTTGTAATACCATCTTATTATATTAAAAACTTTTTTGATAAAAAACACTATATTATTTCAAAATCTATCTTTAAGGAACACATTTCATTAAAAAAACTCTGTCTTTAATACTGTAGTTATAGGAACACTCCTAAAAAAATTTGAACTTTTGCAATTTTCGAAATGTTAGTTTTCAACTCTAAAAAGACCTGACCTCCTAAACGTTCTTCACACTATCCAACAACATTTTATCAAAAACGATGGAGACATTTTTCTGAAAATTTGGAAAATGTCTCACGGAGTTCATTTAAATTCCCGAAATTAAAATATCGGTTTCAAATTCAAGGCATCGTAGCATCAGCCAAATCAATGAAGAAATGTCAGACAGACGGACAGACATTTTGCCGTCATTCAATTTTTCGATATTAAAGACCTACAAAACATGGATTCTGGATTGATTGATTTTTTCGTGTTTCCGGGCGCGTCAACTGCTTTGTTCATTAGCCCCGTTAGTGTAGTACATGTTTTTTCTCGGAGACGGCTAGTGGGTTTCCCTAACCAGGACTCCGCCACCAGGGGCACCGCCCCTGCCTGGGACAAGCACTAAACTCGCGACCGATCTCCCAGAATATGTGGTAGTGCAGTGCATGTTAGTGTAAGTGAGTGTGTAAGGGGAGAAGATAGGACAAGGAAGGGGAAGGACATCGCGCGCGGTCCGTGGCCCGTTTGATAAGGTACTGCTCCGGCATTCGCCTGGCGTTGATCGGAGAAACCACGGAAAGCTACCGATCAGAGCAGTCGGCCGCTAGAATTCTCTTCCAGACGACTAAATTTGACCTAGCTGAAAAGCTAGTGTCGAAAACCCTGCCGCCGTGGAAAGTGTAACCTAGAACCTCGCGGTCAGAGGCGCTGCAGTGACATCAGTTGATGCACTGAGCTACCGCTCCGGTACTCCGCAACGAGAAAGGAAAAATCATATAAGTAAGAAAAACATTTTCTTGGAATAGTACACATACGTCGCGTTCAGATATACGTCACTTGTTTCCACTCTTAACAGATTGCGAAATGTTATAAACCTTAACGACCGATAAGAGAGATATTCTTTCCTTTGTTTCGTTGATTTATGTCCGTATAAAAGCATAGAATTACGAAAAAATTGACAGTTCTCCTACAGTAGACCGATATGAATCGAATGAAACCTCATTTGCCATGATGGGTGGATCGGAAGAAGTCTACCGTGAGTAAAGGACGGCCTCAAGGACACACACACACGTACACACAAATTAACTGATTGCTATGTCTGATAAGTACTGAAAAATGAAATAAGAAAATAATAGTGTAAATAAAAGTTTTAATAGTTCAGTATCCGTTGTTCTCGACTTTTGTAATATGGCTTAAAAATATATTCGCTTCAAAGTAATGTAATATGCCTTCAATGCTTCAATAACATGGCAATAGAAAGATTTGATAATTTTGATATATTTTAAAGACGTTAAGTTCAATAAAGAGATATACAGATAAATATTTGCCATTTTGCTGAACCATATGTGTCCTATAGTCACGTAATCTATACCAATCAACTCATAATTTTTTAGTGTAATATCTCAAACGAGCCGGAAAAATGAAAGTCCAACAATAACAATGCAATAGCTCCAGCATTGAAACGGGAGAGGAGGCTCAGAGCATTAATTGAAGTCACTGCAATGCCTCTGACCGGAAAATTCTTGGTTCGAGTCCCGACGGTAGTACACATTTCGACACTAACTAGATGGCTAGATCGAATTCAGCTGCTGTCTGGAAGAAAACTTCGGCCGGCTGCTCTGATTGGTAGTTTTCCGTTGTTTCTCCTTTCAATACCAGGCGAATGCCGTATTGTATCCTAACAAATGGACCGCGCGCGATTTTTCTTTTCTATTCCTTGTACGCCCTCACTCCTTAGTTACACACACACGTATATGCACTGCACAACCACACTTGCCGGTCGGGAGCTTACAGCTTGTCGCAGCTGGGGCCGGTGCCCTGCTGGTGGTAGACACCTGGTTGCAGAAAATCCCGCTGGCCGACAGGTAGGTCGGCGCCGTATCTCACCATCCAGCGGAAGATCACCACCACCTCCCGAGGAAAATCATGCACTACACTTGTGTGGCTAAACCGCTGACGCTTAGCCCTAAATCACTAATCAATTAAACCATGCAGTATTGCATGTTGAAATTGTCAATATCAACGTTTATATTATCATTTGTGTTATCGATAGTTTTCGATAATACTCGAGTATTAACTTTGCCCAATTTATTTCAGATCTCTCATCAAAGTCCGACTGCCTGCCCCCGAATAGCATATTTTAAGATCGCGAAGCGATCAAAACCTGTTTAATATTTCAATGTTAATAACTTTCTAGTAAAGACGAAGCTAACTTGCATTACTATTTCAAGATCTCATCGGGAGCTATGAACCCTCACATACAGACCAATAGTAATAATTTCATACCAATCTACAAAACGTAGTTAACCCTTATCTGTCTGAACTATTTTCTTAAAAATGTTTATTAACCGTTGTATAATTTTTAAAAAAAATTGTTTCAAAATTTTAATGCACATGGTGACACGTTTTAGGATATTATGGAAAAATATGAAGTTCTAATTGCATTACTGCAATATTTTAATGACATTTTGTGTCTATCTACGATTGTTCAGCGTACCCGTACGGGCACGCGGGGCAGATAATTCATCTCAATATTTGAACATGAAGAGCCAGGAATGATGGATTTTTTCAAATCGTTTCTTTCGCCATACTTTTCCGTTGACGCTGGCGAGATTTCCCCTCGCGTGAGCGCAGATCCGCGCCCCTCCCTTCCTATCTCGCCTCTCCCGGGCGCCCCGCCACCCGCCCCACGCCCCGGCCCCCCCATCGCTCTTTAGAACTTCAATCCTGCGATGGTTTAGGCAGTGCGACTGCTCCATTTGCTTCAGCGTCCGCCTCTGGCGTGCGTTCAGAACTGTACCTGTTATCGGCTGCTATCTCTGAGTGCACGCGCTCGTGTCACTGCTGGCTGCTGCGGGCAATCCAGTTCGCAAGCCCTCTCCAGCGCCCTCCCCGCTTGGGCAGCCCGCCCGGCCCCTTCCCTTTCCCCCGCCGCGCCCCTTCGGCATCTCCAGCAAAAGTAGGCACATCTTTCCTGTAACCCATTGTGTTATCACGCTCCGTCTCCACACAGACACAGATCAACACCGCAACTGCGGATGCGCGATCCGCAGGGGAACCTCCACGTTCAGTTGATGGGAGCAGGGGGGGGCACTTTTTTGTCGGGACTCATATAATAATTAAATGTATTAAAATTGTATTAAAATTTAGGTAGGAGTTCCCCATTTTGAGGAAACCCTTTAATAATACATTAATCACTAACTTTTTTATTTTCGAACTGAGCATGAAGATGAATGAGATTTGATGATTGATTGATTTTTCGTGTTTCCGGGCGCGTCAACTGCTTTGGCTTAGTCCCGTTAGTGTAGGGCATGTTTTTCCAAGTGGGGTGATCTTCCCCGCTGATGGCGCAATTCGGCGCCGACCTACGTCGACTAGGGGGGTTTCCAACCAGGACTCTCCCACCAGCCGGGCACCATCCCAGCAGGGACAAGCTTCCGCTTCCGACCGGTCTCTGGAATATGCGATAGTGTTGTGCATGTCAGGTAAATGGTGTATAAGAGGAGGATAGGGCAAGGAAGAGGAAGGACAGATCGCGGCCCGGGCCGTGGGCCCCTTTGGTGGGTACTGCCTGACATTCGCCTGGTGTTGATCGGAGAAACCAGGGGAAAAATACCGATCAGAGCAGCCGGCCCTTAGAATTGTCCTCCAGACAGTGACCCAGCTAAAGGCTAGGGGTCGAAAATCCTGGGCCCACAGGGCTCGAACCTAGGTCCGTCCAGTCAGAGGCGCTGCTGTGATATCAGTTGTTGCTCTGAGCGACGCGCCCGGTAGACGATGACAAAAAAACGATTTGAAACATGTCAAGTAACCCTGGGTGAAAACTCAATTTTAAAAACAAGTATTACCCTTAGAGACGTACAGGATTTTTCTGTGTATTTTATGTATAGATGGCGGTAGGGGGTAAATGTGTAGGTCCAGCCAATATGATTTTGATCTAGAAAGAATTTTTCATTTATGCTAAAGCAAGGGGTATTTTTACCCTTTCCTCATAGTTAATATTTATAACGTTAACATCGATACATTGAATGAATTTCGTTAGTACAGAATTAGTAAACCCTGTATTTTCAGATATGTATTATTATTATATCGATGTGTATAATTGTATCATTGTATCGTGTATGTATCGGGCTTCGGGGGGAAAGGGGGCTGAAGCCCCATCCCCTTTGCCCATGTCGGAGCAGTACCCTACCAAACGCCGCGGACCGCCCCGGATCTTTCCTTCCTTTCCTTGTCCTATCCCCCCCTAACACACACACACACAACATGCACTACACTACCGAATTATTCCGGGAGCCCGGGGGGGAGCTAGAGCTTGTCCGACTTGACGGTGCCCCCCCGGTGGAAGAGTCCTGGTTAGGAACCCACCAGTCGACGGAGGTCGGCCCCGGGATCTCGCCATCCAGCGGGGAAGATCACCGCCATCTCCCGAGAAAAGACATGCACTACACAAGGACTAATGACCAAAGCAGTTGACGCCCCCGGGAAACACGAAAAGCAGTCAATCGACAAATGTTATGTCAAGTATGGGAAAAAATTCCCGGCATCCGCCGCCTCGTGTGAGAATATATGTTGTATGCAAGAGGAAAGCTTTACCGAGGTCGAATCCCCGTCGCCCTGTGTCCCGTTCCTTCTAGGAAATGATTGTTAGAATAAAAATAAAATTTCTATTAGTCTCTGGCAATCTTTTTTCGCCCAAGATTGATTATAACTTTGATATTATTAAGAAAGAAACTTACAGTACAAAATAATAAACATGATCTATTGAAAGAATTATTTAATTAATGAATGGTATTTAAAAATCACGAAGGCATCAGGTGGAGTTAGTAGAATAGAAATTAGAAATTGATAATTATGCAACAAACACTGTATGGAGAAGTTTTTTTGGTAATGGAAAGTGCTTGGATGTTTGTGAAAGTTGCTAGATGTAAGATTTTTTCCTTAGTTATTCTTTAGCACTGTTGTGTGTTTTGTTGATCTTTTTGCTTTGTGAAAATTGTAATTTCTGTGTTTATTGAAATTTAATATTGTAGGGTATTGTAATATCCAAAAAGGTAGTAAGTTTTGTTCCATTATTTTAAATTTTACAATTTTCGAAAATTGGGGATTTTAACGAAAATGAAAACTTTGGTTTTAATTTTTCGGCGACTTTTGCTTCACCTGTATATTAATAAATGAAAAATGTGTATAGGTTTCATTGAATAGAGAAGAATATGGTACAAATGAGTTTAGTTGTATTAGTTTAGCAAACACGGAGAAAGAAATATTGTTATTCAAAGTTGACAAAATCTAATGATACTGTACAACAGCACTGCACGGTGTCAATGAAACCATTATAATCTCATAATCATTATTTCATCTGCGAAGCTAGAACTTCCCAAAAGTTCCTCTGAGACATGATATATAAAATAAAATAAAAATCCGAAATGATCTCGCCGGGCACTTCTCCAAACTTTGAATGAAACGACCATTTTTATATCTCCAGACCACCTTTTCACTCCATATGATCAAAAACTGTACTGTAACTAAAATGTACGAGATGTGTAGGAACATGTCTTAAAGAACACTTATTTTCATTTAGAATAAAAAGCGAAACGATCGGACCTGCAGTTACGGAGACAATGATGTCACATGTTTTTCCACTATCTTTAATGGCATCTCAAGGTAACCCGACATTTGATCTCGCTCTGCAGTTTTCGTATCAAAATTTTTTTTCTGTCAACAAAAGAACCGCGACCTAAAGGTTTTCATACTCGTGCGCCCCTACGGATTCATCGCAATGTTGAAATTGAAATGAACTCAAAGTGTATTAAAATGAAAGAGATGTCATCAATAATACGACCTACAAGTTTTGAAAAAACGACACGAATATTTGGGTGTACAAATAACATTTTTGATTTACATTCCAGTCTGTTTTATATGTCAATCTAATTCTTCTTTCGAGGAAGATAAGTGAACTAAACTGACAATAACAAGATTATACATTCGTGATTATACTATCGAAAATTGGATTATGTGGAAAACTAAAATGCATGAAGCTATAATGCATTCATGCAAAGGGAGTATAAATTACCACAAAGAAAAGGAAATAAACAGATGAAAATTAAATATAACAAAAAGAGGGAAAGACTTACAATTTAACGTTTCAATTTTAAACACAATTTTAAACATATTTTATAAATGAATCTATAAAATACATTCCTTAAAGTCCGAAATTATGGTTAACATTTTTGGATACAATTATTAACCTCTATTATAACGTAATTAAAAGACATCACTCATCAAATTCCGGCAATTTGGATTTTGAAGCCAACAGTCTTCTTCTTCTTATCATGTGATGAGTTATTGAATTGACATCTGAGATAGGGATGATACACACTTGTCGATAAAAAATTAAATGCTGATTCATTGAAGGTAAAAGATGAACTACCACAAAAAATTTTCGTTCGCAATAACTGGAGTTTCAAGAATATGTCAATATTACTTATTTAACGAGACCCAAAGGAAAATCTTTCGATAGTTTCAGTGCTAATGCTTTAGCATAAAAATTATATTTCTCACAATAAACCGCACAAAAATCGAATACAATTTCACAAAAACACAGCAAAGTCCCATTTGTTTGCAGATTCGGTTATCATATTATAACCCCTTTACTGCCCACGTTATTCACGTTAATGTTAATGTTTTAACCTGGTCGTTCCGACCAACTGGCATGCGCAACTCTTCGTAGGAGGCAGGGGAATGCATCCAGGGTGACCTGATTTAGATTTATTTATTTATTTATTTATTTATTTATTTATTTATTTATTTATTTATTTATTTATTTATTTATTTATTTTTTATTTATTTGTTTGTTTATTTATTTTAATTTATTTATTTATTTATTTATTTTTATTTATTTATTTATTTATTTATTTATTTATTTATTTATTTATTTATTTATTTATTTATTTATTTATTTATTTATTTATTTATTTATTTAACGTCAAAAAACAGCTCAAACTGCGAATGACGTTCAATGGGGAAAAGTGAATTGTGTACATTTTCAAAATTCTGTGATCCTACACTAAGTTATATACTGCTTAAATTTTGAAAAACAAGCTCCATGTAATAAAATCTATTTTCAAGGAAAAAAGGCAATAAAGTTTGGCTCTTATCCAAGTTGTCCTTTTGTTTTCCTTCCACCTTTTTTCTACTTTCCTGTCTCTTTCAGCGTTGCCCCGGCTGCTCAGTCTGTAATTATGATTGGATCATGCGTGATTGGCTTTTTCGTGCATTAATTGTCGAAACTCATTGTGTTTCTTTTACAATTAGATGTTAGTGGTAACTTCTCAGTGAGTGTGAGGCCTCCAATTACAAAATTAGTTGTCTTAACCTAACTTAACCTCATTTATCTTAACATAGGCCCTCTCGGTCATTGTCCAGGCGTTCGAACCCATTAGGCGGGACGCCGTTGGCCCCGACGTGCGGCCGTGGTTGCCCTCTCGGGCGGCTCCAGCGCGGACCGGTCCGGGACCGGGAGCGGTAGCTCAATGCATCAACTGATGCCACTGCTGCGCCTCTGACCGGAGGTCCTAGGTTCCACTCCCCACGGCGGCAGGATTTTCGACACTAGCGTTTCAGCTAGGTCGAGTTCAGTCGCTGTCTGGAGGAGGATTCTAGCGGCCGGCTGCTCTGATCGGTAGTATTCCGTGGTTTCTCCGATCAATACCAGGCGAAGGCTGGAGCAGTACTCTACCAAACGCGCCACGGACCCGCGTGGTCTTTCATTCCTCTTCCTTGTCCTATCCTCTCACCCTTACGCACACACTTACACTAACATGCACTTCACTACCACATATTCCGGGACACCGGTCGGGAGCTTAGAGCTTGTCCCGACTGGGGCGGTGCCTCCCTGGTGGGAGAGTCCAGGTTAGGGGGAAACTCCACTAACCGACGGTAGGTCGGCGCCGGATGTCGCCATCCAGCGGGGGAAGATCACCGCCATCTTCCGAGAAAAACGTGCACTACACTAACGGGACTAATGAACAAAGCAGTTGACGCACCCGGAAACACGAGAAAATCAAACCAAACCGGTCCGGGCGAGCGAGGCCTCTCGCCCTTCAAGGGCGGGCGGAGCAGCGGGCGGCACCGCAACGCGGCCGCAATCGCCACCATAGGAACAATGTAACCTGGGGCCTGGGCGGAGCCGCCAGCTGCCGGAGGTGGTCCGCCGGAGGGCACGCACGGCGCTCACGCGGGCACTGGGGCCGAAAGCTCCGCGGCTCCTGCGCGAAACATGCCGGCGGTGAACTGTGAGGTGCACAGGGCCTATTTTGCTCCAGCAGGCCCAAACACGACCCTTCACGTTCCGGCGCTGCCGTTCAACTCGACATATCGCGGTTCTCTTCATGGCTATACTGAGAGGACCGCGATATGTCGGTCAAACGTCGGCACCCCAGCCTTCGACGCGGCGTCACCCGGACAGCCCAGATCATGACTGGCCGCGAAGCCTACGATATCGATAATAATAAGTATTGCGCCATTAAAATTAAGTCTCAAATTTTAGTTACTTTGAAAGAAGCCTCCCCCTGAGTAATTTCTCCGAAAGTGTTTCTACGCATGAACAATGAAATATTTGCATAAGATTATGTTTATTAACAAAATTAAAGCAACAGATTATTGTCAATTCAGACGGCTACATTTGTTATTCTTTTTTAAACTTCCGTCAATAGTGGCATACGTCATTCGGGTTTTTCGTAATGCAAGTTGTTGGTTTTTGTCTTAATAAAAAGCTTGGTGTACTGATAAGCATATATTCCGTCTTAAACTTCTATAAACAAGATGAGAGTCTGCTCTGTGGAAGTGGTTAGAGTGTATCGAGGTAAATCCAGGATAGAAAGTGTCATGAGCTTGAATTCCATCCGGTCATGAATGTTTGTGCCTTTTATTCTGGTTTGGGGCCTTATATATTTTTTTGGAAATATTTTCTTTATTGTATTGAAATAAAATTAGTGGTGTGACTTCGTGACAAGAGTAAGAACACAGACATGGAATTGCTATTTACAGATTTATTTACAGAACTTCCATATACAATATGTCAAACTCCTAAGGAACACCTTTGTCACTTCACTCGCAGCATCCAACCCTGGGCAGCCCCTACAAGAGAAACCGAGAACACGTGCACTAGCCCTGTTCTCTTGTCCCGTGACGAAACCCACACCTCGCAAACCCGAGACTTGCGATTCCTCTGCATGCAATTGCAGAATCTGCACAAGATTCGTCTCAAACATGAATATCCCCGGCAGTTTCCTATATCGTGGAAAATCACGTGACAGTGTCTTCCACGCTGTAAACGTCCGGGTCAATGACCCCATCTCGATCGGGTTTTGTCCAGTTTCCTGATCCATTGAGCAAATGCTGAGATGACCCCTTGATTTGCTTCTGGTCGTAAATGTAGCTTCACTATGCGCACGTTTAGAGGAAACCTCACTAGCCGACGGTAGGTCGGCGCCGGATCTCGCTATCCAGCGGGGAAGATCACCGCCATCTCTCGAGAAAAAGCATGCACTACATAACGGGACTAATGACCAAAGCAGTTGACGCGGAAACACGAAAAATCAATCAATCAACCTGAGTTGAGCGAAAAATTCAATCAATCAACTGGTCTGAGCGCAACGGACACTTTGAGTCGTGGCGAACAATGGTTTCAAGTGTAGAGCAGTGCAATGTGAGTAATTGGGATGAATGAATGGTTATGAGTATGAATAATGCGTGCAGGAATGAAATATATAAAAAGTGACACAGAAAGAAGAAATGTAGTATAAGAGCAAAGAAACAAACAATTTTGATTCAAGTTAGGTATGCCAAAGCGCCTACTTATCCACTTCACAGTTAGATTAGCTAAAATTAGTTAGTTTGTTAGATATTAAGAAAAGCCCCGCTCTTAGCAGGTTAAGCGGGAAGGCAGCAACTCACTGTACATCATGGTAGAACAATTCAATTCTCGCCTCCTCAGGGTTACTGCGAAGGGGAAAATAGTAAAAAAACAGGATGTGACAAGGAAGTGGAAGAAAAAAGCTCGTGTGCGGTCCGTCTGGTAGGATACGGCTCCGGCATTCGCCTGGAATTTGCAACCTCTGAAACTATAGGAGAAACGACCGAAACCTACCGATCAAAGCTGCCAGCGGCTAGAATTCTCCAGGCAGCCACAGAACTCGACCTAGCTTGGGCCAAAAAATGTTGCCTACTATCGAGGACCTCCTGGTCAGAGGCATTGCAGTGTCTTCAGCTGATGCCGTGAGCCACCTCGCCCCGGTGTTGAGGTTGGTGGTTAGGATTTTAATGTTAAGCATGATCATTAATAGACAATGGTAGAACAGGTAGCAGGAGAAACGCAAGAACCACTGAACACCGGCCGCGAACACGATTTGACACCCACACATTTCTCGGGGCTCGCCCGGGATTGGAACACCAGCCCCAGCGGTACACCATGGGTCTCCCAAACTGAAGCAATGGTGAAGTCTTCTCGCCTCCGTTGTTTCCCGGGGCCACGTGGGGCCCGGCGCTTGTCAGATCGCGGAGTCGGCTACCTTCTCACGCCGGCCACGCCCCCGCTCCCGAGGGAAGGCGCTGCGTGCGGTCCGCACGCACGTGGCGACACGTCGTCGCCCGCAACCGCGCGAGGAACGCACTGGGAACCATCTTCCACGCAGCCCTCCTCGGCTGGCTCTGCCGGACACCGCGCGGCCATTGCTCAATGCATATATCAACCGTATTTGTTTTGCCTTGCTACAGACTGAACTGAATAGACTGGGCTGAATTTTCCTTAGCTGTAACAAGTGTAAATTTTACACTAAAATCATAATAAATAAAAAACCAATTATAGTATTTGTAATATTGTCATCAATTTTATGGGTTCATTTGGAGGTTTAAATCAAACATCAACACGCAAAATCATAACTTATTCCTCTATTAACCATACTGGATGAATGTTGTTAGGATGAATATTGTCAGAAAACCTTGACAATTCTATTTCATTATTTATGCAATTTTATCAGTAACCATTTTATATATCTTCTCTAGAATTTCTGCCCAACATTTAAATCAAATTCCGTTAAGATGGAATTTACCAAAAATATTTTTTTTGTTTCAATTAATCTTATGTCTCTTGGAGGTTTACCTCCTTTCTTAGGATTTCTACCTAAATGAATAATTATCCAAAATTCTTGCTATAATAATATACAATTCTTAGTACTAGGAATAATTTTATTCACACTAATTACTTTGTTTTATTATCTTCGGTTAATAATATCTTTTTAATTAACGTTAATCAATTAAAATGAAGTTATTCACAATGATACCAAAAAATAATCAACTTCCGTTGAATCTCCCTATTAACAAGAATATCAGCCGGCCCGGTGGCGGAGATCGCTAAGGCAGTAGTGTCGTAGTGATCTCGGACCGAAGGGTCGCGAGTTCGAGTCCCGCCTCGGGCATGGTTGTAATTGTGTTCGTCCTTTCACCCCTTATCATCAATCACCATATCGTTTCATCCACATAGTTACCATACCGTTAACAGCAATAGTGGTCGCTAATGACCTTAGATGTTGAAGAGACCTTAAATAAACCAATTAAAAAAAAAGAATATCAATTGTGTACGCAACGTGATAGTTGGCCGCAGCCCGCATTGCGCGAGGCCTCGAATGGCGTCAGATGGAGACAATTGAACACTCTAGTGGTCGCATGGAACACAGCTTCAGGGGCTTTGTTGAGGTAGGCGAAGAAGATTCGCAAAGCGTTTGAACTGAACTTTACGCAAAGTCAATTGTCAACGATCTCATACTTAAATACACTTTTTACAAAATTATTTATTATATACGCTTCACGATTGGAGCACTATTAAGACCGTAGTAGCCACCTCTTTGAGACCTTTTTTTCGAGTTCGGTACGGGTTGGTCATCTTATTTAATGAGGTTTACTACCGAAGTCGTTTAATGGAAGAAAAATGGACGATATGTAATATTGTTTATTGCAGTAAATCATGTGTTCCGAGTTCGATTCTCGGCCTATCCATGTGAAATATGAGGAGGTCATAGCGAGATCTCGTTAGGTTTTCTCGGGATTCCCGTTTCCCCTGCCTCCTTTGACTGTTCCGTCACAATTAACTTTATGATTATCATCTTATTGCATCTTATCCATGAGCCTCAATGATATCAAACGTTGAAGGGCCTCCTAAACTCTGTTAATAAATGTAACACTAAATGATATAAAATGGCATTGGACTCTTGAAAATACGTGTGACGGGAATGCTCGGGACCACAATATTGTTTCAATCGTGCAGCATACTCAATATTACTGTAAACTGTAAATTACACATTATATTACTGTACAATATGTAATTAACGACGATAACGTCGACTACAACTTTTTATTTATTTTACGTCAAAAAACAGTTAAAACTGCATATGACGTGCTATGGGGAAAAGTGAATTGTATGCATATTTTCAAAATTTTGTGATCCCTACACTAAGTGATATACTACTTAATGTTTAAAAAAAAGCTCCATGTAATAAAATCTATTTTCAAGGATAAAAGGCAATAAATTTTGGCTCTTATCCATGTTGTCCTTCGAATAATACTTCCTGCCGCGACAATATGGAAACGATCATTTGAATAATTGTATTTCCACTGAATTCTAGAAGACGCACAGAAAATGAAGTTACATTTATGTCCAGAAGCAAAACAGGGGCCATCTCAGCATTTGCTCAATGGATCAGGAAACTGGACGAGAACCTGATCGAGATGGGGGTCATTGACCCGGAATGACAATACACCTGAAGAGTTTCAGTTAGAATGGAGAGAAGATATGCATAAACGTGCAGGTTGGCATCATGAACGTGCAAGTTGCAAAAATTGTCAATTGTCATCAGCGACCAAAGCTGAATATCTAGAGCTCTATTAGAATAGAGATGAGCTATACGCGGCTAACAGTATTACTCCAAACCGCGGTCAACCGGGAGCGGTAACCCAGTGCATCAACTGATGCCACTGCAGCGCCACTGGCCGGGAAATCCTAGGTTCGAGTCCTGACGGTGGCAGGATTTTCGACACTAGCTTTTCAGCTTGGTCGAATTCAGTCGCTGTCTGGAGGAGAATTCTAGAAGCCGGCTGCTCTGATCGGTAGTTTTCCGTGGTTTCTCCTATCAACAGTAGGCGAATGCCGGAGCAGTACCCTACCAAACGGGCCACAGACCGCGCGCGATCTTTCCTTCACCTTCCTTGTCCTGTCCTCTCCCCCTTACACACACACACACACACTAACATGCACTACACTACCACATATTCCGGGAGACCGGTCGCGATTTTAGAGTTTGTCCTGGCTGGGGAGGTGCCCCGCTGGTGGGAGAGTCCTGGTTAGAGGGAAACCCCACTAGCCGACGGTAGGTCGGCTCCGGATCTCGCCATTCAGCGGGGGAAGACCACCGCCCCCCCCCGAAGGCCATCTCCCGAGAAAAACATGCACTACACTAACGGGACTAATGACCAAAGCAGTTGACGCGCCCGGAAACACGAAAAACCAAACCAAGCCAAACCAAACCGTGGTCAAGGGTGTCTTCAAGATCAATATAAAAAATAAAGGAATTTGAGATCTTTGTCCTCTCTGATGGCTTCTGTCTCACAATCCTAAGACCCCAGGTGCAATACCAGCCAAAAAAATGAATTTTCGGGGGTAGAACTCGACAACCATGCCTGGCGGAGAGGATGCGGGACATTAGTGATTCCTTGAGCGCTACTTGGAGGCCTTCCACAAAATTTTATCCTCCGGTAGCTCAGTAGCCAAAAGTAAAATGAATTGACTCACACATAAATGGAAAATTGGGACCAGGAACCACGGTATCCTGTGACGAATATCTATGTGAAAATTAGCTCGAATAAACTTGAAGAAGGAAATAGAAAATTGCTGTTGGTTTTAAAAGCTCAGGGAAGAAATCGGGTTGCGTTAGACGACACGCAATGCCTTAACGAAATGTTAAATAGATAACGTATTTTATTTGACATATTATCAAATTTCGAATATGCCACGAATTCTTATACAATGCCAACGGCTCTTACCAGTGTAATAAAATAACAAATGCAATATCCTTTGGGCACATTTCATTGACTAAATGCCTATCATTTCACACAACTGAAGGAATTTTCCCTGTAAAGAAAATTTTGGGATCTTCAAGTAAGAAAAATGCTTAAACAAAACCGCAATACTATTTTAGGCTCTATTAAGTAATTTTAAATAAGTTAAAATGTCCAAAAGCACATAGTCAATGTTCCAAAAACAGTTCAAATGTTCAGAAAACAGTTTTCGCCTATTAATGTGATATCTAGTCATTAGGGAAGAAATGATGGGTATAAGTTTATGTTCAGAATAGAAACTGAAGCTACATGTTCCGTGTATTTATTTCTCAACTGTGTTAAAATAAAAACATTTACATAGGAAAATGAGCGAGGAAACGGTCCGATATTCATTTTCCGCAACCTCGCATTCATGCGATAGCTTCCTAAACAGGCTCACGAATATGCATGAAGAATTTTTTGCTTGAATTGGAACGCCTTCTGCAGACTAACTTTTCTCAAAGGACCCCACGTATCAAACAAATGTACACTTAGTGTTCAATGCTGGTAAGTGGAAAACGAGCCAAAGCGCCAATGTATCTGCACCCCGTCAAAGCAATGATTGACTCTGACAAGGCTTCACAAAGACATGGCACTTTTCATTGTCTGTTTGAATATTGTGATTGATATTTCATTGCCTATCTTACATCGCGTTGGAAATAACAGGCTGATCCGTTCTCGCATTTGTTCAGATACACAATAATGAGATTTCAAAATCCGACAAACAAGATCCTTTTCCGATCACTAAAATTTGGCCATTTAGACCTATCGTAAGCTGTTTTCTTAAACCTACCTTTACTTTCAAAATCAGATTTTCTTTGGAATACCATATCTTGCAGTTCCATCTTCCTACCGAATATTGAAGTTTGTGTTAGTGACCGAAAAGAGAAAATGAATAATTGTAGACAAAACGAATAATAATAAAAAATGAATAATAGGGTCAAGAGCTTGATTTCTAACGGAACGCGATGGAACGGCGTTCCGATACCTCGGGAGCAAAATAGGAATAAAGAAAGAAAAGAAAACCAAACAGGGCACAAACACTTATCAACTTGGATTTTCAGTTCGACCAACTTTTGTAAACTCAAAATTAAATAATTGCCCACTTAGCATTTCTATGAACATAATAAAAAGTATTAGTAAAATACATTAAAAATCATTGAAGCTATTTTTTAATTTTGTCTTATTATCATTACATTCACATAGATCCACTGTCACTAATTGTTTGAAGTGTTGTTTATAACTTATATTTTGTTGACAATCCTTGCAAAAAACGCCCATTTCTTTCTATATTCAAAATTCAACTAGTATTTGGCTTAAGGCAGGATCGCAGAATTACGGAAACGTATACAAATTCACTTCTCCCACGGCACGTCACACACAGTTTTTACCTGTTTTTGACGTAAATAAATTAATAATTAGGTTAATTATAAATATATAACAATTTATATTAAAGTTTTGTAGTAATAATTAATTTGGTGCGCATTCCGGGACTTACAATTTTATAAATCAAGCCGTGCGTAAGGTTATAATAAATGACATTTTTTGCGTATTGATCATGGCGCCTAATATTGAATAATTCAGTGCCTTTCTTTGAGACCTTAATGCGAACTAGTGTTCATTTCGTCATCCAGTCTTAATCGTCTTTAAGAGAATGCGCTGTTTTAGACACCCTCTCTGGCCCCTTTCAAGAGACATTTCTAAGTGTTTGGTTTTAATTTTTTCTCTTCCGGGCAAACGTGTCACCTAATAAAACTTATTAAGATTACAGATTGGAATATCTCGTAAAATACGCGATGACACTCCCAAATACATTCAATATACAATTAAACACTTTAAGTCTTTCCAAAGAGGCGAAAAATATATGCATGTAAATCATTGTTTTGGCAAACTAATGAAATAAACCTTCATTCTATTCATCGGATTGGTGAGTCGACGAGTTCATCGCGCAATCCGAAAATACGAGGGCAGTTTTATACTGGTGTAAGAAATACTGGACGAACGAACTCAAGTCTCTCCCAGTTTGAAATGGATATTTCATTTTTTGAGTACTTTTCCATTCAGCTTCAATCAACATTTTCAATATTTTCTCGAAAATGGCATCAAAGTTTTTGAGTGTTTTTTCGGATGGTATAAAAGACGCTAATCTTTCAATTCATTTTTCTTGAAATCTCTAAATTTTTGAAAATTGAAAAGTTCAACAATTTTTACGCGTCTTGTTGCAAGTACAATATTCAAGACCGACATTTTGCTTTGATGAAATCTGTTATTTGAAGACAAGTCTTGAAATAAAGTCATGTAGTACAATTTTTCGAAAAATGACTTTTCCCGTGATTTAGCCTGAAATAGAGACAGTTTTCAAACAACAAGTTACTGAAAGAGATCAATAATTTTTTTACATGTTTTCCTCAGATAGAGCATTAGACGCTTAAAAATCGTGCCAGTTTCATCTTCGGGGAACCTCTATATTTTCGAAAATTGCAAAAATTGACATCGCAAAAGTACATTATCAATGTTAGCTAGTTTTCTTAAATTGAATCTTTTCCAAAAACTAATCTTCAAATAATGATTGATTGATTGTTAGAGATTCCGGACAGTCAATAACCGAGGTCATTAGTCCCGTACGTGTAGTATGTTTCATCGGGAAGTAGCTGTGACCATCCCTACTGGATCACGAGATCCGGCACCAACCACCGTCGACTAGCGGTTTTCCCATCAAGGTTCTCACCAGCGGCACCGCCATAGCTAGAACAAGTTCTCCCGGCATGTGCGGTAGTGCCGTGCATGTTAGTGTGTGTGTGTGTGTGTGCGTGCGTGCGTGTGCGTGTGTGTGTGTGTGTGTGTGAGTGTGTGTGTGTGTGTGTGTGTGTGTAAGGGGTCAGGATAGGATAAGGAAAAGGAAGAAAGATCGCGCGCGGTCCGTGGCCCGTTTGTTAGGGCACTGCACCGTTATTCGTCTGGTGTTGGTCCGCGAAATCACGGAAAACTACCGATCAGTGGAGCCGGCCGATAGAATTTTCTCCAACAGTAACTGAATTCGACCTAACTGAAAGCTCGAATCGAAAATCCTGCCGCCGTGTGTACTCGAACCTGGATCTGCCGGCCAGAAGTACAGCAGTGACATCTGTTAATGCCAGAGCCACTGCTCCGGTAATCTTTAAATAACGTAATGCACTTTTTAATAAGTATATTTTACGTAATTCCTTCTTGAAGTCAATGCAATTTACACAAAAAATATTTTCTCAAAAACCTCTCCAATGTTTTCTTTAAAGTTTTTCTTCCAGTAGCGCAAAATTTGGCGCAGGTTTCATTATCGGCGAACTTCCTGTACTTTCGAAAATTGCAAACAAAGTATTAACTTAGGATAGCTATGATATTGATAATGGAGATTTTATTTAATCAAATATGTTCTTTAAAACTAGATTTTAAATAATATAAATAAAAGTCTATGAATTTTCTAAGTATGCAAATGCCAATGTTGAACTATATTCATGCGTCGGAAGTTTAAGCGCACCTAAGAAGCAGGTAGTGAAGGGCTAACGTGACTGTCGTCTTGAATCTAAGAGCCTTGGTTTGATCCCAGTCCGGGAGCGGTGGCTCAGTGCATCAACTGATATCACTGCAGAACTTCTGACCGGGAGGTCCTAGGTTCGAGTCGTTAACGCGGCAGGATTTTCGACTAGCTTCTCTCGACTAACTCGATAGCTTTTCAGCTAGGTCGAATTCAGTCGCTCGTCTGGAGAGAATTTGCGGACGGCTGCTCTATTCGGTAGTTTTACGTGGTTTCTCCGATCAGCATAAGGCGAATGCCGGAGCTGTACCCTAATAAACGGTCCACGGACCGCGCGCGTTCTTCCCTCCTCTTCCTTATCCTATCATCTCCCTTACACACACTTACGCTAACATGCACCTACACTACCACACATGCTGGGAGACCGGTCGGGTCTTCTAACTTGTCCCGCCTGGAGGAGATATCCGACTGGTGGAGAACCGGTTGAGGGATATCCCACTAGCCGGATCTGGCCACCCAGCGGGGAAGACCACCGCCACCTCCCGACCAAAAACGCGCAATACTTATGGGAATAATGACCATATTAGGTGACGCGCCAGGAACCACTAACAATCAATCATTCAATCGAATCTCAGGGCGGAGAAATAACTCGAACCTAGGACCTCCTGGTCTGAGGCGCCGCAGTGACATCAGTTGATGCACTGAGCTACCGCTCCCTGTCAACGTTCGTCGAGCATAGTAGCGTCGTCCATCCGGGGTTTGGGAGAAACTAGTCAATTCCTCGAGGAGATAAATCCTGATCTTCTTCTGAGGCTAATTCTTCGCAGGAATTCTGTGCATCATAGCCGAACCCTAAGTGCGATGGGCTAAAGCACATCCCTCCGAGCGCAGGGTAAACATGTCTTTCTCGCTCGGAATTTTTGCACCTTGGGGCTGTTGTCTCCACTGGTGGCTTAATGACGCTTTGCATCTTGGGATATCAAGCAGTTGCCAAAGGCGAGGCTCGATGCGGTACAGTGAAATTCCGCCCCCACAGACGGCCTCTTCGACACAAGAGAGTGGCAGTGAAAGCGGTTCTGGGACTTCAACGTGAGCCACGATGAAGCGAGAGATAGAAAAAAAAATTAAAATACTTCTGTTTTTTCTAGGCTTAATAACATTCTTACTTTTATTATATTGCTCTTTTCCTTCTTTACGTATAATTTTCGAAAACGCTCTGCGGTTTCGACAACGCCATCACATAGGTAAGCTAAACGCGCGACCTACTGATCGTTCCTTTCGCGACACTAGTTGGCGCTGATAAGCTCGGACACGTCACGTGGCGAGGCGTGCTACTCAGGGGCGGATGCAGCTGATCGTTTTGGAGGGGGCCATCACAGAGTTTTGTTAAATAATAAATATTTGTTATTATATTGTTTATTATTTTTGTAGTCAAGCAATATTCTTTTAAATAACTACGTAATCTAACATCAATAAATAGTGAAATCAATTTTGCCAAATAAAAGAAGGTAACAAACAAAAATTAGTTCTTTGGGGGCCCATGGCCTCCATGCCCTCCTTTGGGTCTGCCACTGTTGCTCCCGCCAGCAGATGCTACGTTGTCTTTTGGGGCTAGAGTATACAGTACAGTTCTCAACACAGCAGTGTGAAGGCAGGTAGTACAAAGAGAAAAAACGAGATCCTTCACAGCGATTGCACTGTCCGTCGCGTACAGTCCACCGATAATCGCGCAATCCCTTTTAAAAAACCATTGTGGCGGTGTTAAACTGGCGCTGCTTTTTTAAAAACTTTTCACCTGGACATAAATACACTTCATTTATAATAAGACAAACTTTCTCAGCATTTCTGTTTGATATCACTAGAAGAGCGATTTTGGATTGCTGCCTGCAAACACTAAATTCTACCGTTGCAGGTTCTATAAAAAGTGCCCGGTGTGACAACTGGCACAGTCGATTGTAGCGCGCCGGGTGGCAAAGGGCTGGCAGTGCTCATGCGCATCTCGCAACGCCCTGGAGCTGGGAACTCACCTGTGCGAAGCGACGCTCGGGCGGCGGGCGGCCGTCGAAGCAGGCAGAGAGCGCTCCCGGTACTGGCGGCCCGCGCCCCGCCGCCGCCTCGCGCTGATAACGTGCAGACGATCCCGCCCCCGCCCCCACCCCGCCCCGCCGCCTCAGACAACTCGAGTGGGCGGAGTAGATACGTCGCGATGCTACGAGATCCCTCTCCACATACCAAAGTCGGCCGTGGCGTGAGCAATTGCGTGAACATTTTGTCGCTCAGTTGGAATTTATTCTATATCCCCGCTAATGCAATTAAAGTGAAACCGGGAGCGGTAGCTCAGTGCATCGACTGATGTCACTGCAGCGCCTCTGATCGGAGGTCCTAGGTTCGAGTCATGACGGCGGCGGGATTTTCGGCACTAGCTTTTCAGCTAGGTCGAATTCAGTCGCTTCTGGAGAAGAATTTTAGCGGCCGCTGCTCTGATCGGTAGTATTCCGTGGTTTCTCCGATCAACCAGGCGAATGCCGGAGCAGTACCCTAACAACGGGCCACGGACAGCGCACGACCTGTCCTTCCTCTTCCTTGTCCTATCCTCTGCCCTTATACACACACACACACTTACACTATCATGCACTACACTACCACATATTCCGGGAGGCCGGTCGGGTGCTTAGAGTTTGACCCGTCTGCGGCGGTGCCCGCTGGTGGGAGAGTCCTGAGGAGGAAACCTCACTAGCCGACGGTAGGTGGCGCCGGATCTCACCATCCAGGGGGAAAAATCACCGCCATCTCCGAGAGAAAAATGCACCACAGTAACGGGGCTAATGACAAAGCAGTTGACTGCCGGAAACACAAAAAATCAAATCAATTAAAGTGAGGGAGAGTGAGGGTAACAATTTTCACAGCGGTTAAACAATATGAACACAAGATGCTGAGCACTTGAAGTTTTTAGAGAACTTTTGGACTTTTTTAAATTTCTCATCTATTATGTACTAATGTAGTAAAGATAACGTATTGTGAGCTTGCAGCGAAAAGCGACGATTTTTCAACGAAAAAATCGTGTATTGCGAGTATTCGATACCGAAAAAGCGGATAATTCTGTTCCTATGTGTATGCATGACCTACTTCTAACATGTGTAATCAGAATACTCGTTTTGTGGGTTCTTGTTAATTAAAACTTGGTTTTAATTCCGTCCTCCTGTGGACAACACTATAGCGCCTAAACCTTTAATAGGATTAGTTACAAAATTGTTATGCCCCAAAATTGTTATCGAACTCAAGGTTCTACAAATTTGAAAGCGACATTTTGATTTTGGGGTACTTTCATCAAGTCTCGACATTTATAAAATTTTCTCAAAAACGAGTTTAATTTTTTTCTTTGTTTTTTCTCGGATAGATCGAGGCACGCTTATAAATAGACGGCGGATTTTGATGACCGAAAACAGAAATGATCATGAATGATGAGATGATCATGACAAAAATGATCGCCAAAAATGATCAATAAAATGTTCTTAAAAAGTTTATAAAATGCCCTAAAAGCAAAGGAAAATGACGTAAAAAATGTGATGAAAACCAGTTCGGATAAAAAACTCAAGCTGTTCGAAACGTTACTGATGTAATTGATTCTTCTTCCATTCGTTCAAGTGAACTGAATCTTAAAACTTGTGATTTAGACAGTTCTTTACCAGGGCATCTGTCTTGTTAGCCATAAGTCGTTGAACTGATTTCTGAGCGAAGAAATCGAATAGGCGACTCGGGAATTCTTTGGAGAACAATTATTGCATCTCTTAAATATTATTTGAAGCGAGTGCCATTAGAATATACCCACGGATAACTCATTGGTCATATTGATTGATTTTTTCGTGTTTCCGGGCGCGTCAACTGCTTTGGTCATTAGTCCCGTTAGTGTAGTGCATGTTTTTTCCGGAGATGGCGGTGATCTTCCCCGCTGGATGGCGAGTTCCAGCGCCGACCTACCGTCGGCTAGGGGGTTTCAACCAGGACTCTCCCACCAGCGGGCACCGCCCCAGCCGGACAAGTTCTAAGCCCGACCGGTCTCCCGGAATATGTGGTAGTGAAGTGCATGTTAGTGTAAGTGTGTATATAGGAGAGGAATGAAATTTATTGCGTTCATCGCGAAAACTGCATTCGACTCTAATGTTGTCTATGAAATATGTACATGATTTTGTACATATTCTATATCATCTATCTATAAATAGATAATAGATGATTGATTGATTTTTCGTGTTTACGGGCGCGTCAACTGCTCTGGTCATTAATCCCGTTAGTGGTATGCTTTTTCTCGGTGATGGCGGTGATCTTCCACTGGATGGCGAGATCCGGCGCCGACCTACTGTCGGGTAGTGAGGTTTGCCCCTAACCAGTTCTCTTCCACCAGCGGGGCACCGGCCCAGTCGGGACAAGCTCTAAGCTCCCGACCGGTCTCCCGAGATATGTGGTAGTGTAGTGCATGTTAGTGTAAGTGTGTGAAGGGAGAGGATAGGACAACGAATGGGAAGGACAGATCGCGCCTCAGTCCGTGGCCCGTTTGGTAGGTACTGCTCCGGCATTCGCCTGGTGTTGATCGGAGAAACCACGAAAACTACCGATCAGAGCGCCGGCGCTGAATTCTTCCAGAGAGCGACTGAATTCGACCTAGCTGGAAAGCTAGTGTCGAAAATTCTGCCGCCGTCAGGACTCGAACCTAGGACCTCCGGCCAGAGTAGTGTGTAGTGACATCAGTTGATGCACTGAGCTACCGGTGATAACATATAACATTGCAGAGTTCCTTTGAAACGTCTGTCGCATAAGCCTCTATCCGTCCGTCCTTCGGCTCCCTCACACAAGAAAAGCAGTTAAGCGAGTGAAAGCCAAAGCAAGGAAAGTCTGTATAAATGAAAAAAAATCGCTTCCATGTGACGCATGAACTCACAACCCTGCATGTCACAGTAACTGTCTTACATGTTCCGTGCGCTTCGCCATTGTGCCACTGGGGACACGTCAAATGACCTGCAACCCTTTGTTTCAGGAAAATTCCACTAAAGTTCGGTCGCACACCCATCATGGAGGAAATGTCTTATTCCTTTAGAAATAGAATTCAGTGAAATCCTTATCCCATATCATTCACGAGAACAATTCACTAAGGGCATGAATAGCTCGCAATACTGTGAGTCGCTCACTACATCCAATGCACTCAGAAAAGAAAAACTGGCTGAATTTACATTATGGTTAGCATTGCTGCTGCACAGCAGCAACTCTCGCTAGATACCTGGGTCGAATTGAGCCGCTGTCTGGAGTAGGCTGCTCTGATCGGTACTTTTCTGTGATTTCTCTGTCAACACTCGGGAAATACCGGAACAGTTCCCTATATAACAAACGAGCTATGGACGCCCCTGGTCTTTCCTTCCTCTTCTTGCACCACCTTTTTCCTTTAACACAGCCGCTTTCACTAAACCGGACTATACTACCAGCATGCCAGAAAATCAGTCAACTTAGAGCTTGACCGGCTGAGGCGGTGCCCGCTCGGGAAATACCTGGGCGGAAAATTCACGCAAGCCGACATGTAGACCGGGAGCGGTAGCTCAGTGCGTCAACTGATGTCACTGCAGCGCCTCTGATCGGGAGGTCAGAAGATGTCTGAAAGCAGGCAAGGCATCTGGTTGGGCGAGATACCGAACGAGGTTCTGAAAGTAGTCATCACAGAATATCCGGACCTTCTATTGGAACTCAATAAGTGTATGAGATATGGAGGCTTTGTCAAAGACTGGAAGCGTCAGCTTGTACTATTAAGAAAGGGACACAAGCCGGTAGATAGTGCATCATCGTCCAGGCTCATCTGTCTTCTGGATACCATGGGCAAAATGCTGGAAGGCCTGATTCTTCAGCGCTTGGAGAAGCCATGATAGGACGGGCCAACTTGGCTCAAACCAGTATGGATTCCGTAAAGGCAGATCGACGATCGACGCTATCAGGTAAGCAATCGAACTGGCAAAAATGGCAAGAGAAGGTAGCGGCAGGAAGAAAGGATTTTCCGCCCTTAAAGCAATAGACATTCGGAACGCATTCAACTCCTTGGGTTGGGAAGATGTAAAAGAGGCATTAGAAAGACGGAATATCCTAGACTATCTGAAGAATCTTAAGGAGACTATCTAAGCGAGAGAAGTATTATATATGAAGGAGATAATTGAAATATTAACATTCCGTCACTGCGCGTCCATTCGTAACACCAGTATTGCGTGTTGGACTACGTCCAACACAAGTATTAAGGAGTTTATTTTTCTCATTAACATAATTTATACATTTTTCTTATGTATCTGTGCTTATATTATAATTGAATATACCATGGAAAGATACTAAATAATTAGTTGCAAACCATTTTGAAGATTTTATTATATTTCCGTCACTCGCGGTCATTCCTAGCATCGAGTATTTCGCATGTTGGACTACGTCCAACGCCCGAATTATTTAGTTACAACATTTCTGTTTTTGCACACTAACGAAGAAAATGCATAAACACAACATTTAAAATATTAAACATTCTCATATTACAGAAAAATATAATTTTTATCAATTATAAAAAAACACCGTTCTATAAGCCAGTATCCGCATGTTGGATTCTATCAAACAGGCACTAAGATTTTACTTGGGTATGGCGACACTACGCATAATAGAGATAAGAAGTTTATCGACATCCTTCCCATCCTTCCCAGATACAATTCGTGGAATAGAAGCATTGTTTTGAACTTGGAAAGCTAACATTCCTTTCTTAACAAGAAAGAAACTTCTGTTTGACTCTATCCAACAGCGCGAGTGACGGAGTGTTAAAGAAGAAATGACATGTGAGGTCCCTAGGGATCTCGGCTAGGCCCAATGCTATGGAATCTGGTTTACGATGACTTTTTAAAGATGCCACTCCTAGGGAAATAAATATTACAGGAATTGGGAGGACCCCCTGATTGTAGACGCAGCAGAAAACGAAGATATTCTTGAGATGCGAGCAAATGAAAGCCTGCATAGAGAAAAAAGATGGATAAACGAAAATTAGTCCCCATCTCGATCCCCATCTCGATCAGGTTTTTCGTCCAGTTTCCCTGATCCATTGAGCAAATGCTGAGATGGCCCCTTGTTTTGCTTCTGGACATACATGTAACTTCATTTTCTGTACACGTCTTCTAGAATTCAGTGAAATACAATTATTCAAATTATCGTTTCCATGTTGACGCGGCAGGAGAATAAGAGCCAAAATGTATTGTTATTAATCCTGAAAATAGATTTTATTACATGGGAGTTTTTTTTTTTTTTCCCCCTTTCAAAATTCAAAATTTATTGCCTATTTATCCTGAAAATAGATTTTATTACCTGGAAGTTGTTTTGTGTTTTTTCTCCTTTCAAAATTCAAAATTTATTGCTTATTTATCCTTGAAAATAGATTTTACTACAGGGGAGTTTTTGTTTTTTCTCTTTTTCAAAATTCAAAATTTAAGTAGTATATGACTTAGTGTAGGATCACAGAATTTTGAAAATGTGCACACAATTCACTTTTCCCCATAGCATGTTATACGCAGTTTTTAACTGTTTTTTTGATGTAAAATAAAAAAAATAAATAAAATAAATAAAATAAATAAAATAAATAAAATAAATAAAATAAATAAAAAAATAAAATAAAATAAATAAAATAAATAAAATAAATAAAATAAATAAAATAAATAAAATAAATAAAATAAATAAAATAAATAAAATAAATAAAAATAGTCATGCAGACAGAGAACAGAGACAGTTCTGGTCGCTAAGAGAAGGGCTTTAGGAAGCCGAGAATAGAGGTGGAAGCAACGAATACAATCAAAGAAACACATTACCTATTTAGGTAGAATCGACAATTGCTTAGTTGTAGACTGCATGTGAGAAGGTAGCGATGAAGGTAATGGAAGCGGGAGGAAACCGAACACGACTGTTGCCGAATGTTGAGGGCCCGAGGGAAAAAAGAGACGACAGGTAGCAGGGACAGTCCTGTTCAAAATTCTATACGCAGCTCCTGCATGGGCAGGCGCGCTATGAAAGTAGAGAAATATAAGAGAAGGCTGCTGTCGGTACAGAGGGGTAGCACAGAAGATCATCTCTGCCTCGCCGAACAGCCTCTTTAAAGTGCTGCCCTTGTGCTACCAAGCCTACCTCCCTATCGACCTTCAAGACCATCTGTCTAGGAAAACCTGAAAGAAATGCAGACATCAGAAAGGGAGAAGCAGAAAGAAAGGGGGGAGAGGGAAGCAAGAACGGAACTCTTTCAGATGTGACAAGACCGCTGGAGAAAGAAACGACATGTAGATGGACTTATAGTCTAATACACGACATTGAGAAATTTGTAGAACGAAGCACGGTGAGACCGATTACTACTTGACACAAGCCTTCTAAGCTGTGGAAGCTTCAGAAGTAGACAGAGAAATAATCAACTCACCTTTAAAAAAAAGAAGTCACAAACAACATAGTAGAAGAAATGGTAGAAACAGAAGAAAACTGGACAAAAATTTATAATTACATGAAAAGAGTTATGAAGAGAGAAAAGCCTCAGGGGTTTGGATTAGAAGGATCCTACAGATCACCGAGCCAATTGGCAAATGAAATGCCACATCTGCGACTTGCTAAGATATTCTGGCTGAAAGGAGGGGGTTTTATGGGTACACCAAGGAGTCCACACACAGGGTTTCAAAACGACAGTCCATAAAGCATTTCCCCCCACAAAAAAAATAATAGTAATTATTATTATTATTATTATTATTTTTATTATTCTTATTATTATTATTATTATTATTCTTATTATTATTGAATTGGTTTCTTTATTTACCGTCAGTTTAGGGTCCTGATAAGTCTTTGCATAACATCACATGCCCAGTTTGTTACAAGTATGGTTTGTTGCAAAAGTATTTATGATACAATAGTTTGCACATGAATTTTGGAATTATCAGGTAAAATGTTATATGCTACACATATTTACAGGATTTTTATGTTACAAAATGTTACAGGTTTAAGTGTTATATATAGGGAAGTTCATTTCAATATTTTACAAGTTGTTCATAGATTACATTGTTCACAGATGCATCATTTACATCAGGTTAAAATTTCTTCATAAATGTTCCATTCTTATAGTAAATTGAAAAATATAATTAATACATACCAAATTTTAGAAAATGTACCTAATACAATGAACAATACACTAATGTTATCACTCATGTAAGGTTTAATTTCACTCCTAGTACTTTCAACCAATCATTTTTGAGATAACAGTTTGTTAATATTATTATTTCTACTTTCTGTACTTTCATTTTAAGTATATTTTACAATTAGTGACTCAATATACTTTTTCAATGATAACTAGTTTTACAAAACACCTATATTAAGAATGTTTGTGTTAAGAACAGATAGTTGCTCCACTTCTATATTTTATAACCATAGTTTAATGTTTTTAATATTTTTGCTTTGGTATTTATATCTTCTGGATGCTATTGAAGATTGTAGGTATAACACATTTGAGTCTTTTTTTCTATATTTGTTGTATGATTTTGGACATTAAATTTTTCTTTCTTGTTTTATCAATGTGATCTGTTATTTTTTGTATTTTTTGTGTTATGGTTTTTATTATGTGAATATGTTTGTAGAAACTTTGGAGTCAGTGTAACACAATTTATGAAGAGTTGGCTTTTGTTTATAGTCATTCCTGATACAATCTTTAAGATTTTTGTTGCAGCGATTTAATTTTCAGAGTTGTGTATGGCTACAACAATCGCATTACATTTACTCTATATTGGATGATGGATTCAACCAGTGATTTGTATGGAACTCATCTTGTCTTTTGTTAACAAAATTTTGGTATACATACATCCTGAAACTTTTAAGCTTGTAGAATTATATATTAATACATTTAGAGAATTTCATTTGTGTGTCAAGAATTATTCCTAAATATTAATGTCTGTTACAAAGTCAATATTTTCACATTTATAATAATTTTGGCAACCACTATTCAAGCACCGATCATTGTGCAAGAGAATTTTTCTATGCGTGAAGTTATTCATATGTGAGGTTCTGAAGTACATAGCCTTAGATTTGTTTACATTTATATACAGATTATTTTATGAGACCATTTCAATATGGAACTGAATTCATTTTGTATTGTCTGTTGTCAATTTTTAAATCGTGTGGGCATATATTATGACTGCATCATCTGCATACATGATGATTTTGTTTATAGAATTATGAATATCATTTACATATATTAGATACAAGAGAGGCCCAAGCAACTTCCTTGTGGAACACCATAATCTATTGCATACAGCTGGCTATTTGTGTTTTCACTTTGGATAATTTTGGATTTTAGATAACATTTGAGTAATTTTAGTAATACCTTTTATTCCATCTTTGAATAATTTATCAACTAGTATTTAGATGTACCTGTCAAATGCTTTAGAAGTACCAATGACTCATTTCCTTTGTTGTTGTACATATATGTAGTCTGAGACTTCCACCAGAGCTGATTCAGTTTTTTTTCCTTTTTTAAGGCCAGGTTGGTTTGGATAAATGATGCTGTCTGTCAAATATTTGCTAAATTTGGCCACAATGTATTTTTAAAGGATTTTTTTCAATAGTTAATAGATTTGATACAGGACACACAATAGAAAACAATAACCATATTGGAATAAAAATTAACACGTGATTGCATATTTTATTTACATATTGCAAGAATGTTAACTGGTAATATGTTGTAGTTTGCGATCGTCCAAAACTTGAAAATTAAGTAATGTAAAGTAAAATACTTCAATTAAAAAGTTTAAAACATCCATTTGGAAACCTGTTCTAACTTAATGCATATAGTACAATCTCATTACCATATAATAGTCATAATGACTCAAATGTTTCTTGGTTGAGTTGGTTCTTGCTAGAATCAAGGGAAATTATTCTAAATTTTAATTTTTAAGAAAATAATTAGTTTAAAAAAAATAGCAATGGAGTAACACAACACATATTCTATGAATTTTATACAATTTTATATTGTCTTACAGTAGTATTTCTCTTAAAAAGAAAGTTTAAAGAGACCTTTTCTGAAGAGAGATCCTAATTCTATAAATTTTATTTGCACACTTTTAAAATAAGGACTTTGCTACACCACATGAAAACCAAATAAGTTATTGCACTTTCTAACAAAATTATATTACACACACACATGCATGCACGCATGTGCACACGAAAACACACACTCAGACAGAAACACACACACCAACACATACACACAAAACAACACACACTTTCCAAATCCCTTTATACTTCAGTTTGTACATCCCATCAATGCAATTGTTAATGAATATTATACTGTAGAATTCTTGTCTGAATACTTGTGGTGAGAGAGGTAAAACTGACAAAGACACCCAAAAATCATTAAACATTTTATTATCCTATTAAATATTATTAAATACAATTTTCACTAATTATTTTGGGATGTTCTTGACAAAATATATATTTTAATTTTCAAAAAAATATTAAGCAAGTCTTGTCGCTTTCCATGGTGCAAAGTTTGCTTTTTCCCATTTCCTACAATCGTTTTTCCTGTTCATCTTTTTCTTTGATGAAATATTGTGACAATCGATTGTAGATAAGGCAAAATTATTACATTTTCTGAATAGGCACTTATCATAGATATGGTGAAAATAATGCCATTATACATATCACCCAGGCCAGGAGCTCATAAATGCACTGGTACCATTGCACCCAACCTATAATGACAGATATCACGCAGTGCACCAATCAAGTTCAACATGCTCACTGGGAAAAGATTCAGCAAAACATAAAATAAAAGACCAGACGATCTCAGAAAGTACAATGAAGGAATGGACAAATACATGACATATTAGATGACTAATGTTTCACATAAATTCAGGAACATAAAATTCCCAAAGGCTTGGATCTAAAGATGCAAGCACTCCCGGTTAAGGACCTTCTGAGGGTCAATATAAACACCCAGACATTTGAATATCCTAGGCCATACTACACTAAATTGTCAGTTTTCCTTTCTAACACATGAATAATCAGAAGACCATTCAATATTTTCAGAAGGTAACCTAATTTTTTTGTGGTTATTCCTGAAACAATAAATAACGGGATACCATATTATTATTGTTATGAAATATTACATTTAGCCACAATTAAGGAAATGTAGTTGCATACCATTGAACATAATTGTGCAGGATTATTATGCCTACTCTTTTAAATGCTACCAATTCATTAATGATGATATGAAAGGTGTTTGTCAAGGAGGTTATAATACATGGAGGTGACATCAGCCCAGTAAGTAAAGCCAATCATTTGTGTGTCCACTATGTTTTTGTAGACCAAAACATCAGAGTGCCTTGGTGTATTTCCGCTAAACTAGTTTCTTTTTGTTTATTGCTTTGCATTCCACTGTACTACAAGTTATTTATTTTATTTTGGGAAAACTTTAAAAAACATTTTTCCTGGGAAAAAAACTGTTTGAAGGTATATTTTTCAAGGTGAGTATCTAATGAAAGAGATTAATTACACATTGTAAAATAAGGCCCATTTTTAATGATATTAGCAGCTGCTTTTTTCTATAGCTTTTTTTAAAAACTTCATATTTTTATAAAATTATTTTGCTTTATTTAATATTAATGTCACAAATGTAAACATGGAAATAAATCAAAAGATCATCTGCAAAAACATATTGTTTACCTTTTTAAAAAAAAAAAAAAAAAATTAAATGTATTCCTTTTTGAATTGCTTATTCCTTAGATCTGTACAAAATGTTATATTAATTACATATTCATTGTTTTTCAAAAAATAATGAATTTGCATTTGAAAAATATTTGTTTAAAAAATATGTTTCAATTTATTTGGTTCAGGAAAACTAAATTTGAGCTGATTTTACTAGAAGACTAAATTTTTTTTTGTCATGAATTTCCCTCAGTTTTCATTATTGAACCCTGAATACTTTTGTTAGGCAATTTGAATTTTAACTAATTTTTGGGATTTGCTCTGGCAATTGGTTACCATTCCTTCAGAATTTTTCAATTTTCAAGCTCTTCCATATAGATAAACTTAATTACTTTCTTATGTCAAATTTGGAACATGATTAGCAGTTTTCACAGAAAATATGTGTGACATTAAATTCAGCTCTTGCATGTTGAATGCAATGCATTGTAAAAGCTCCCATTCAGAATGTGTTCACTGCTTTTTTTTTTTTTTTTTTTTTTTTAAAACACTCCCATGATGTGAAAGGACAATTGTGTTTCAAGAATACATGTCATGAAGCACATAAATTAAATTCTAATCATAATTACACGAAATTTAAAAAATTTTAAGATATATTTCTTCTAGTATTCGATGAATTTTGGGGAGATTTTATATTTTTCCCAGGTCTGTTTTGTTTTTTTCCTCTGAATATTTCTGTCTAATAATTACAAATAAATTTTATATAAACATCTTCCTTACAGAAATATCAAATATGAATAAAAAATATAAGGGTGAAAAGGTAGATTTCAGGCTTTTTGGTCACACTGTTTAGCGGGTAGCCAACTGAGCTTGCAAGGACTTGGCTTCATTTTCAATGGTGTCGGCCATGTCACTCATTTTTAATAACCTCTTGGTGTTTGTTTAGCACTAAACATGATTGCGTTTGGTAATTTCTACATGACATTCGTTTGGGACACACATCCAGCAAGAAATTGAAATAAATTATCGATTTCCACAGTAAATTGCTGCTTACTTCACGAAATCCTACGGGCCGCGGGATTTATATGTATCTTTACTGTAATCTTCTAAAGGGGACAAACCCTATGTTACAAACCCAAACCTTGTGTGCTCGTTTTTCATTACCTAACATTAATTCAACACGGTAAAAAAATTCATTTATCATCACATTCACCACTGTCTAAATAAACATACGTGCCCCGCGGATATTGTTGGTGTCCATACATGCATACTTCAAAAGTAGTACAAGTATGTGATGTACGATAGAAATTAATGTGTGCTTGGAAATGAATGTGTAAACAACTGTACAGCAAGGGGTTTTTTAAAAAACCCATAAATGTACGAATGTATAGAAAAAAGCATGCGACATTGAAATGTATATTGAGTGTCGGCAAGTGCCGAAACAAAGGAGAAGGATGTGTGGGGGACGTGGAATTGTGAAGTTGTGTTCTTTATTAGTACGAAAGGTTTCGAAGAAATTGTACAATAGATGAGGACTACTTGTACAGTATGGACAGCAACAGTGCACCAAATAAAAATGTTTTCACGTTGTACAGATGCTTTACAGACCACCATTGATTAAATGATTGATTTTTTCGTGTTTCCGGGCGCGTCAATGTTTGGTCATTAGTCCCTTAGTGTAGTGCATGTTTTTGGGAGATGGATTTTCCCTCGCTGGATGGCGAGATCCGGCACGACCTACAGTGGGGTCTCCACCAGTGGGCACCGCCCCAGCGAGACCAGCTCTAAACTCCCGCCCGGTCTCCCGGAATATGTGGTAGTGTAGTGCATGTTATGTGAGGTGTAAGGGGAGAGGATAGGATAAGGAAGGAGAGGACAGATCGGCGCGGTCCGCGGCCCGTTTGTTAGGGTACTGTCCGGCATTCGCCTGGTGTTGATCGGAGAAACCAGGAAACTCCCATCAGAGCAGCCGGCGCCAGAATTCTCCCCCCAGACAGCGACTGAATTTGACCTAGATGAAAGCCAGTGTCAAAAATCTGCCACCGTCAGGACTCGAACCTAGGACCTCCCCGGGCAGAGGCGCTGCAGTGGCATCGTGATGCACTGAGCTACCGCTCCCGGTACAGGCCACCACAACACGGATTTTTGCCAGGGGAAGAACGTTTTGTTAAAGAAATTAATTATTTGCAGTGTTAATAAACAAAAAGGTTTTCACGTAGCGTCACGTTGGTGGCCGTGGGTGGGGGGAGGAGCGGAAGTATCGCATACCTGCGGGCTGAATAGCCTGCGCCACGGCGTTGGGATATATTTAGACCAAGTGGACGCCAGCTTGACCTGGAAGGTCACGTGGTAGACGCGAGCCTCCTCCTACACCAAGGACGGTCACGTGACGGCTACACTCTAGGTATAAAATCGAGCCGACGAGCTCAATGGGGTTTGTTCTGGAAACCTCGCGCGATGCGCAAAACTTTACGCCCAGGCTGGAGCGTGTCGTGCCTAGTGCTTGGGTGACGAGGTCACGGTAGTGGCGCGGAAAAGCGTCAGTGTAGGCGGGCCTCCTATGTGGGTATCCACGGAAATACTCAAAAGTGTGTAGTTTCGAGCAGAATTTAGTTATTGTACATACGCGTAAATAAACTTTTACATACTTGTAAATGTGTGTGTTTTTCTCCATGACGCCACACACAGATGGATTCACAATCGAATTATTTTAGTGTTCTTCAACAGTATTTAATTTCTTGCTCTTAAGAACAATCTGTTTTCCTTTTAAAACCATATTGCGTTGTTGTTTTCAGCAGAATTTTTAGTGTTCAGTAGAAGTTTTAGTGATTATTTTATTTTCCCATTTCTTGATCTACACTGATTCCCGTTTCTCAGATATCTGTTTACTATGCATTTTATGAAGTTTCATCAATGGAAGTTAAAAACAGAAAATCTTAAGAGTCACCAAAATTATCCTGTAAGTAAAAATTGCAAGCTAGCCAACTTATATAAATGTTGTTAATGCAAATAATCAAATATATTTTCACACTAACTGAATTACCCTGAGTTGCCTAATATTTATTATTCATAATCATCCTCCCTCATCCTCCACTATTATTCCATATTTACAATTCTCTCCCGAATCCAACACATGCCATCCTCTTTAAAGTGAGTTGACTTCCGTCTTCCATTTGTTTTCCATTTATTTAACACATCTCTCTCGGTAAGAATCTGTTTAGCAAAATTTGTAGAATTTCCTTCCCTTGTATTTGCACTCTTGCTTCTATGATGAAATTTTCACACTTGAGGGAATATCTGATGGATTTTCACGACAAACCAAGAGAAATGTATAGTCTGAGAGAGATTGAACTTTTCCAATATACAGTGTGAATACTTAAGAAGTGTCACATATAGCAATTTTCATTTGAGACCTACCTTTGTTACTGCACAACAAAATTTAAACATTTTACCATAAATTTTGAAATCAATTTTAGTTGGAATGTTCATTACATTCCTCACAAAAATGATTCAATAATTGGTGACTTGATACAAGAAATTCAAAGATCTTCCATCGGAAATAACTTGCTTATAGGTCTGTGCTGACAAAGTGCAATATTCGATTATTCTGTGTCTGAAAATATTTCATTAGATCCTGAGTTATTTTTGTTTATTTTTACAAATTTATTGTGTCTTCTTTGAAATACATCTGTTAGTTCCTGTTGGAGATTACTTCTGAGTAATCCTCTGTTCGGCTTTTGTCTTTTTGTCTCCACGTCAGCAGTCAAACAATGCCTTTATTATTTCGACTAGGCTCGATGCCAATAGTAACCGTAGTCTCCTACAGACACCCGTTCCAGTATTTCGTGGTGTCTCAAGTTGCTTAACTCCCGTGAATTTATGGAGAAGTTGAGCAATTCAGCTAACGACGCCAATGCTTCTCCAGGGCTCTCTAGAGTCTTCAAAATAGTGTTTGTATACCTGTCTTGAAACTCATTGTGAATTTTGTCTATGATAGTTTGATGAACTGTAAAATTCGCTTAATACAGCCTTCATTTAGTTCACAGCCATCTCTACGAAATAACTGTTTCCTACTAATGTTTCTTTTGGACATTTTGTTTAAGAATAACTGATATATGAAGTAGTGTATTAGGCAACGTCAGATACAAGAACAGCTACAAGGTGTTGCTCGCCATATATATTTCCTCTATTCACATTTTTCCATTGTAATTTCCGCATTGCGCTATTTGCTCCTTTATCTGTTCTGCGGTTGTGGCTGCTAGTGTAGCTGCTGATGGTGGTGTTGCTGCAACTGCTGCAAAGCTAAAGGCAGCTCTAGCAGCTGCAGCTGTTTCTCCTGCTGCTCCAATTTTGGATGCAGTTCCCACTGTTGCTGCTGAAGATCGCTCTTCCTGCCACAGCAGTTTAATTTACTCATCTTTATTTTCTTAAAAGTATTCATCCTTACGCCCAAACTGTCCACCAAATTTGAGGCGGAAACCACAAAAGCATTATTAAGACATGCATCCAGTAGCTCATAACGGTCTCAGCCAAATGTCTCTTCATTCAGTGGCAATTGTTTGACTCTTTACTTAACCCATGCTGAAAGTACTTTTGCACTGACTGGCTGCTCATATCTGTTTTAATATTTTTATAAACTTGTATTATTTAAAATGGTGAGTATGCACATGTTGCATTATATCGAGTTCTACCTGCATTAAAATTGTATCATGTTCTTTTGTGTTTTAATGTCAGAAACGCATTTAGTTTGATGGTCACTGCATTTTCCTAAATATTCTTTGTAGCCTGAAGACAGGAAAATTGATGTTCGAACATTGCTATAAATCTTTGTTTAAGAAGAATTTTAAAAGAATGTATGATTCTATGATTTTATTTCTAAATTTTAAGTAACTTGTTTGGCAAGAAATGCTGGAGCCATATTATACTCCCATATTTTTACTGTTACAACAGAAGAGAGAAAAAGTATGTAGATAATTTTGAATTTTAGTAATTATTGTAATTACTAACATCACAACAGAGCCTGCAGACACGTGGACCCACTGGTTTCGATGGACCAAGGACGTCACGTATCAAGAAGGCAGTTGAAAATCAGCTGAAAGGAAAGTGAAATTTTAAAAATAGAGTGAATGTTAATGTTCTTTCCCAAGATCTGCATACATTTTAAGTATAAATGTAATATAAAACAAATGCAATTAATATCTTATCAGTTTGAAAATTTACAATCTGGTTTCAGTATGCTGAAATCAGTTTGAAAAATGCACCTATGATGGTTTTAATTCTATTTTTAATTTTGTGTTAACATACTTTTACTTGATAGTTAGAAGGGTTCATATAGTTATTTTATATGTATGATATTTGTATGGTAACTCCTGAAGCAATTGAGTAAGAATAACTATCTTACTCATACATGGATTCTTTTAGAATCCTACCATCATTAATTTGTCAATATTTTCTGAATATTTGCAGGAAATTTCAGTTGACTAGATGCCTTCACTTATTAACTAGATACCAAACCAAAATTTTCACATTTTTCCAAATTTTGTTAGTTGTTTTCTTTTCCTTTTTTTCTTTTACATGTGGACAGGATTGACTGAAAGGATGAGATGTAATTTTCTCATTCTCATTTGAAACAATTTGCCATGAAGTTCAAAATTATGTCTGATACCATTATTATTTCCTATATCTCCAAATAACTTTCACAAACTGTTATAAATATTCTAAAGCATTGTTATCAATAATGAAAGTTATGTAGGATGGAGGTTATTCTTAACATGAAATATTTATTATGAATAAATTATATATATAATTATAATATAATAATTATATTATTATTATTATTATTATTATTATTTATTAAATTATATTTATTATTAATATAATAAATTATATTAATTATTTTATTTATATATATACACTCAATATATTCATACACTTTTGTCCTTATTACTTGCAATTATCAGTAAATTATAGGTAGAAAAGACTCAGGTAGTACTAATAAAACAAAAAAAAAAGATATGG
>CAXIVR010000112.1:0-25845 GCA_964035755.1 Teleogryllus oceanicus | reverse complement strand
TTTTTTTTTTTCTTTAAATCTTGTTTATGTATTTGATTGGTACATGTAATTTTGAATTTCAGATTCCTCTTAATCATGATATTACAAAGGGGGTTTGTGCCCAAAGAAGAAGATCAGGAGGCAAAAACCGGGAAAAATGCTACAATGAACAGGGTTAGATTGTCTTTGATCCCCAGGGGGAAATGAAAATTGAATCAGAAAAGGGAATGCCACTAGTCCACAAGTCCCGATGAAGGTTGTATTTAAACCAAAGTAGATAGAAGTGACTCTCAATGGACTAAGTGAAAAAACAACAAATTATTTTGGATTTTTGGGCACCTTCAGTGTTTCTAATTTTAAAGTTTTTTTGGGGGCGGTGAAAATTTCCCCAGTGTTTAAATTTCTCAAAGTATATGGTTAAAGAATTTTGAGTGTGGTGCAGGAAGTTTGAATGTTATAAACATTATTCCCCCAAATTTTTAGATAAAAAATTTTGGGTCTCAACCAATTTTTAAAATTACTAAAAAAAAAATTTTCCGGGGCTGAAGGGGTTTGGTCCATTGGAAAAACTATTTCCTTCTGGAAACTCTTCTTTAAATCCGGAGAAACCTCATTGTTTTTAAAATTCTGTTAGGATCTTCTGTATTAACCCAAAACCCTTTTCATCAATTGGGATATAAATTTTCTTCTGTTTTATTTTTTTAAATTCAAAATTAAAATTTTTAATAAATGATTTTTTAAAAAGTCAAATTTTTATTTTATATTATCTTTACATATTACAGGAACAAAAAAAGTTCAAACACTAAAAAAGGGTTGTTTGATATGTTTATTAATTACTTTGTGTTGCATCTATTCATAGAAATTTTTTGAAAAAACAATTTTATTGCAATGGTTTTCTTAAATTTTAACTCTTACCTCCTGAATTTTTTTTTTTAAATATTTTTTTTTAAAATTTTTTTTTTAAAAAAAGGGGGGTCAGATTGCAAAAAGCAAAAAAAAAACTTTTTCCTATCTCCTATTCAAACAGTGATACCGGGGCCATGAACTGGAAAAAAGGGGATTGTTATCTTAGTTAGTATCAAAAATTGGGGTTTTGGGGGCTCCTGTTTGGGGGAAAATGTCCCCTCCGTCATTCAAACCTTGTGCCATTTTAAATTAACATAATAAAATGTCACTGTAGGAAAAAAAAATGGGAAAAAAGAAGATATTTTAAAATTTTTTTCCAATTTTTTTCTCATCTTGCTTTAAAGATTTTAATGATTTTACTCTTACTATTAAATAGTTCCCTAAAAATTATAACATTTTAAAATTTAAAATATTTATTAAATAGTTGTATTTATCATAAAGGAAAACAAAAAAAAACATTTTTTTTTGATAAAATTGAAAGCAAATAACCCAAAAATCCCAAAAACTTTTTATTTCTCCGAGGCATAAACTCATTTCCAACGTTCCCATTTTTATGTCCCTTAAATTTTTATTTTTGATATTGCTATAAAAATTCTGAGGTCTTCTGTCACAAAAATTAGACCCGTTAATCAATAACATCCCTATTTTTCATTGGGTTATCCATCTTTTGTTTGGGGTTAAAAGTATCCTGGAAAATTCACAATCTATTTTTTTTTGAAAAAAAAATATATTTTTTTCCTCATTAACCATCAGAAACTCATCAAATCAAATCTACATTGAAATTTTTCTGTGGGAATGGGGTGTTTTAATGAGGGTGGTGGGAATCTTTTCCCCCTACCACATTAGTGTGAGTTTTTTTCCTCCCAAAATCTTCCCCCCCAAAAACCTGTTGATTACTTGGATGTTGGGCTTGTATGTTTTGCATCATTCTAATCCACCCTGCCCGGGCTAGTTTCTTTTTTTTTGGTGGAGGGGCCCTTTTCCCTTCCCCCCTGCGAGACCCAGCATTCCCCTTTGATGTTCCGTCTGCAGTTGTTGTCCATTTTCCGGATGTTCCTCTCATCTTTGGGCAGGGGGACAAAGCGTTTCTCGTCCCTGCTCGGGGACAGTGAGGAAACTGGTCTGTTAGTGGAGTGGAAGAACACCCTGGAAACAACGTTCAGTAAAAGCTCTTTTCCCTGTATACTGTCTGGGGTTGGTGAGCCTTTTTGTTCTGCCAGGGGGCTCGTTCGGTTCCTGTGATAACCTGCATCATGAGATGGTCGTAAGTGAAAAACCCTCGGTCCCCTTCGTGTATACGGGTTTTCTCCCTGTTGTTCCCCATTTATTGTGCCCCTCTGGTGCAGCATTGAAGATTGTTGTGGTGACTTTGACGGTCTTCTCTGCTCCCTGGGTTCCATTAAAATTGGTTTTTTTAAGGGGCCATTTTTGCTCCCTTATCGATGCGCTGGGGTGTTGCTAAATCTTGTTGCGTCAATCAAGATTCTAAGTACTTCAGATCGCCCCGAATAATGTTTTTCCCCTCTGGAATGGTGATTGATTCCCCATTTCCGGATGGTTTCCCCCAGTTTTTGATCCACTAAATCCAAGCCAAAAAGGGTTTCATTTGACTGTGAAGTGTTAAAATGAGTTGGCAAGATCTCTTTGAACTAATAGGATCTTAAAAAGTATAAAATTCACAATTTTCTATGGATGTGTAGGACCGAACATCACGTTCTAGTGGGAAGAACATTGCCTCCTGAATAAAAAACCCTACGGAAATTTGATGTGGTAAAAAGAATTCCTTTATGTTATCAAAGTACATTCTTTGTTTTTTTTGGGTGATGAATTATATTCAATTATTCATTGGAAAGATCCATATGTCACTTCCTCATATTTTATTATCCTATATTTTGGATCTAAAATTTTTAAAAACTATAATTTGTATTATCATTCATTTTGATTCATAGTTCTTTCTGTATTTCCAATTTTTTTAGACAATGATTTGACTTGAGCTTTGTCATTAAGAAAATTGGGCCTAAAAACGTTTTGCCAAACTTCATCTCCAGGGGGATAACCATATAAATAAATCTTTTAGTATAAAACATCAATGGAACAAATTTAGAGGAGATTTGGTCTCAAAGGGGATATTAGTTTTTCTGCCATCCAAAATCCCTATAATGCTCATATGTCAAGTACTGAAAAATTTCATTGCACAACCCAAATTATATTTCATTAATAAATGGACTTTAGCCCAAGTCTTGACCCAAATCCAAAGTTGAAATATAATGTTACAACCTGTTAGAGCAAATGACTACCCCAGAAGAGCTTTAAACAAATTATCATTTGTAATGAAACTTCTTCTCAGAATTTTAAAGGGAATGTTGATGCATGTAAGTTGTATGGAACTATCTTATTATTCATACAGAGTGCCCATACAGGCATAGTAAGCGGTGGGTTTAAAGAGGGCAAAGGATTGTGTATGAAGATAATGTGTTGCACATTGCATTTATAAGATTTCTTTGTAGTTTAATTTTGAAATTGTACATTTTTTGTCTTTAATATGTTTGATACACCTTGAGGCATAATTCCTACCATCAGTACTGTATTTTTTGGGGGTTGTGTTAATGGTATCAGTGGTATCTAAATCCTACAGATGTAATCTTTAACATATTACAAATTGAGGATATGTAGCTAGTTTCTTCAAAATACTATAAAATATACCAGCTGAAGTAACCTTTCATAAAAAAATATTTCCTGTAGAGATGGGTCAATCCACGTCCTGTTGAAGTATAACTTCAATTTGGAGGGGTATCAAGTATTCCTTTCTTTCACCAGGCATTTTTCTTCCCATTGTTCATTCTCATTCTTTTTTAACATCTGTTTCTTTTCTTCTTCCCCTTCTATTTCTCTGTGCCAAACCAATGTGTTTGCCGGCATGCACCTGTGTCAGAAGGAATGTGTCCTGGCGGTTGGGGAGTCTGCTTGTTTCCCACTACTCACCTTTGCCACGTTCTGCTTTGCACTTAGGAATATGTTGTTTGTGTATTTTGAATATTCCTTGTAGCTTCAATATGCTTGCTTTGGCCTTAGACTCTTCTATATGGGGAATCGGGGCTAACCCACTCCCCCAAAAATCCCCGGGTTGGACTAGGTCTTGAACTGAACTCCAGGGTGAGTGGATCCACGTGGTGCAGCACGTATTATCCCCATTATATCTCCATTGTCCCTGGCACTCCAATGGGTGTCCCCTTTTGGGGTTCCCTTGGTGGGTGGGGACCACGGGATGAACATGTATTTATCTAATGGATACAAAACCCTTTGTCCCCCACCCTTTCCAGGAAGAGGAAAATACCCCAACGAACTATTGATTAAATGTTTCTTTTGGAAAAAGAAGTAGATGAAAAAGCCTAGATTCCTCCTTATGGCATCCCTTAGGAAAAAATCATTTAAACGGTTAGCCCTTTTGGGCCCTTTTTCCGTGATTAAAAAAATATGGAAAATAAAGTGGGTAAAGGAATGGTACATTCTTTTGAAGCCGATGAATATCAGATAGATAAGAACAGGGCAAGCAGATTCCCGGCCTCCAGGTGAAAGTGACCCAACTCTTAACCCTTTGTCAGGGGAGTTAACCACAGAATTTTTTTGCAGAGAGTGAGGAAGAAATGTCTTTTTTTAGGCCAGCGGAACCAAGCAAAAGGAGGGGGCAGGGGGTGTTTTCCCCTTCTCCTATTCTGACCCAATTTACCATCTCTCCCCGGAAGGGTTTTTGGGAGGTTTTTTAACCTTCATGCCGCAATCCTACCTAATGGCCCCCCATTACCTTTTTTCTTTTCCACCCTTTCCCTCCTCTGTCTACCCCCCTTCTTCCATCCACCTGCCTGTCTGCCCCCTCACTTCTGTGAGCAAACCCAACCCTCCCCCCGTCGCGCACCTTGTACCTTCCCCCAATGAAAAAGACTACAATGGCTTTTTCCCAGTGGGCTTGGCAAATTGTTGAATGGTGTTGCTGGGGTTTAATGAGTAAACTGTAGTAGTTAAGAGTTCAAATTTTCAAACTAGGTTTTGATTGATGCAAATTATTAGTGTGACCAATATATGTTAGTTGCTTTGGTTTTCATTATTTGTAGGCATTATTACAAATTAAATATGCATTAGATAAAACATCATTTTTAAAAAACGGAAACTTAAATTGTGACCAGCAGAAAAGTGAATTTAACCTTTTCCCCCACCTCGTAAGGAAAGACGGGAAAGGGGGAATTTCTAGTAGATCCTTTTTTGAATATCGATTTCCCGACAATTTTTGAAAAAAATTTTTTAATTGAAAAATAAATTATTAGCTTTATTATTTTGCAATTATTGAAATTATTATTATTTTTTTAAATTTTTGCTGCGTTTTAATCTCTTCAACGCACAATGTGGACCATGAAAATGCAAGTGATGTGATGTAAACATTTTGGGGTAAAACCCCTGAATACCTCCCTTTACTTTCATCATGTATGCTGCAAAATCAGTCAAAATCCAAAGAACATTTCTTTGTGCTCTTCAGGGGCACAAAAAAAGCGATCTCTCATAGTCCTTAATGGAACATGGTTTGTTTTCTCTAAGTCTCTGTGCATCGTAATTAAATGAAACCCTGCATTTTTGGGAAACAATTTTCCCCCAAAACGTTTTATTAATTTCAAGGAATCCTGATTCAATTAAAGCCAATAATTGAAACTTCTATATTGTCTCTATCTTCTTTGAGAATTTTACTTTTATTTTTTTAAATATATATGGAGTAAATATGTAATATGAATATGTAAGTGTGGAAAATCGATTTGAGATTTTAACAAAAAACACGTTTTGGGGGCCCCCGATAAAAAGTGTATTTTCAAAAGCTATCAGTCTGGTGTATGGAACAACACTAACCTGAACTCTCATACGATTTTTTTTAACCGAATAAACCCCTGTCGATCTGGCCTGATGGGGCCTGCGATTTTAGAAAGCTTCATTAATTTTGGGGTACTTTACAAAACCCTTTTTACAGTTTTAAAATTTTTTTAAAAAAAGGCTCCAAATTTTTCTTTAAATTTCCCCCAAAATCAATAAAATACACCTATGGGGGATAATCCGATTTTTTCTGTGAACTTACTCTGAATTTCAAACTTTCAAAAGTTTGAATTTTCTTCAGTGTCTTCCCAAAACTACAAAATTGAAAACAAAATTTCTTCTCATCCCCGTTGTTTCAATAAAGTTATGTATATTTTTGGGCATTTTAGTAGTTTTTCCAAAATTTCATCAAATCTCAATTTTAAAAAAAAATAAAAAAATTTTCCCTTTAAATCGGGTCCTTTCCCTTTTTTTTAACTTTTGAGAAAAGAAAAAAAATACAATAAGAAGACATAAAAGATACTTTGCTCTATCCCTTTTTTTTTCAAAAATTACAAAAAGGTAGTTTTTTTTTCTTGTTTTTCCGTTATTAAAATTTTTCATTAGGTGCATTACATTTCTTCAAATGTTTTCAACGGATAATGCTAATTGCAGTGTTTAATATAACGTAAAGTTCATTATTCTTATGTTTTTCAAAATTACAAATGTTCTGAAATATCTGTCACACTGTTAATTCCTTTCCAGCATTTGTATGCTTTATTTCATGTAGTGAAACTGCTTTAAATTTTGCATTTACAGTTTAAAACTAACGTAATTTTTGGAAACCTGACCAAATTTTTCAATGAATATTTCCATATGGGGGAAATTTTAGTTTTCTATTATATTCTTAAGTAATTATCAATTCTGCTATTTGGAAACTGAAAAATTGAGAAAGAAAGGAAATATACTTTCGACGACGATAGATGGCAGTACAGTTCACATGCTGTGATGGAACTTGGTACTGGGAGGGGGTAGCAGTGCTCAATTGCAACTGCAGCGCCTCTGACAGTCTTTGGTTCAAATCCCGATGGCACAGGGGTTTCGACCAGCTTTTTAGTTAGATCAATTCCCGTCACTGTCTGGAGGAGAATTCTGGGGGCTGCTCTAATCAGTAGTTTTCTGTGGTTACTCCGATCACACCAGGCGAATGCCGGAGAGTACCCTAATAAAAAGGCCATGGGGGTGCAATCTTTCCTTCCCTTCCTTGTTCTATCCTCTCCTTATGCACATCCACACTAACCTGCCTACACACCATATTCCCGGAGACTGATCAGGGCTTAGGCTTGTCCCAGCTAGGGGGGTGCCCTGCTGGTTGGGAGTCCTGGGTTCGGGGAAAACCCCACTAGCGGATGGTAGGTTGGGGGCCGGATATCGCCATCTAGCGGGGGAAAAACACATAATTCATGAGAAAAAAACCGCACTATACTTACAGGACTAATGACCAAAGCCGTTGGCGGCCCGGAACACAAAAAAACAATCAAGCGAACTTGGCAAAATAGATTTTTCCCTCTAAAGTTTTTTCACATGCAGTCCAACTTCACAGAAGAAGCAGACAAGATCTTGTCTTTTGGCATGCTATCATGATTCAATTCATATACACATATGCAACTGAGATCTGAAAAAATTGAACCAACATTCTCAAGCACCGAATAGGATCGAGTTATAGCAAATTCAAACTGGCAATAAGGGGTATTGTAATTTCAGAGACATGAGAACTAAATTCATCTCTTCAACTCCTGATTCTTTTATTGCTGGCACTTGTTGGGTCTTGTCCTTTGCCTGAGGTTGTGACACCAACAACAGTTCATACAACACAAAACAGAGGAGGTCAGGATGGGGGAGGGCCCTGGTGCGGTGTTGCTTCATTCTCGCAGGACACGTCTGGTTATAGACTTTATGACAAACTGTCACTTAATTTGCGAAATTTTGCAAACTCCGAGACCATCATTATGTTTTTAGCCCTTTGGCTGGTAACTGTTACTATAGTCACCGAGCACAGTGTCTCAGCACTGTGTGGTGGGTCATCTTGAAATGCATAACAGTCAAGGTTTAAATATGACAGCCCAGTCAAACACAGCAATTATCAACATCATTTGTTTCCCAGTTCTCACATGTCCTATGGACAGCAGCACTTTACCCAAACAAATTCCAATAACATTCTCCCCCTTTTATTTATACAAATTTGGTCTCAGTACCATAAAAATTTGAATGATAACTACAATTAACAGATGACACATCAAAAATATCTGCTCATTGCCTTCGTGGAAGAAAGCATATCATATTTACTCTTTCAGAAGACTGAAAGTGATGTTAGTAAAACAACAGTGGAAATTACAAGGCACCAAAGTTACCATATGATGGTACATTAAATCTCAATTATTTGATCAGATCAGGGCATTTTATACAATTATTAAACATTTGTTCAGTTTAATATCTTTGTTGTTCTCACGATTTAAGGAAGGGAAAGTTTTCTTATTTTTGATCTTTGAACATGTTAACCACAAGGTTGTTTATTGCCATTATCTTTTTAAATTGTGAATAATTTTTATGCTGTAACATGAAATTTTTCTAAATTACATGTTACAGTATAATGACTGGTCTTGATTTCTGTTTGTGTTTATCTTAAAATAAAATCAGCATTTTTGTGTAGTGAGCTGAAATTTCTGGAAGCATGATGCAAATAAATTGAGGTTTTGAATTTTCATTGATACTGAACAATGTTTTAATTTCTTTCTTTATTGACAATGTGGAGTGTAAGTGCCTGTAAAGTAGTTGCTAAATGTTCATAGTTTTAGATATACAATTTATTGATTTTCAGTGTAAACAGCCTGCAGCTGAAGCTTGTGACCTTCCACCCACTGGGTTGGAGAAGCTAGAAACTTTTAAGAACTCTAATATCTTGTAGGAAAATGGGAATAAGTCCAATGGAAGCAACAACCAACCACAGTATTACCTCGTTGCAACATTCACTCAAGTCAGGGAAGCAAATTATACTTGACCATGGATAGTTCATCACCTGCTGAGCAACAGTGTCTAAATTGATAATTCTCACTCTGTAGTTTTGGGAAATAGAACAAATTTACCACCTTCAGGGGAAACAGCAACCCCTTTTGTCTTGGTGGTAAAGTCAGTGGACAAATGCATGTTGGGTGTGGCCACTCTCACCACTAAACAGGACAGCAGTAGAAGAAAACAAGCTATCCCTCCAAAGCTGATGGCTCCTCAGGCGAAATAGTCCTGTGGGGTCTCATATTCCTGGTGATACCTATTTGCCCGATTTCACTAAACAACCCTTGGGGTAATATATCAGCTGTCAAATCAGGAAGGGTTAGTTTATTCATTTTGTTAGTGCTATTGGATAATATTAAATATTCATGTTTTTACTGCAAAGAAAAATAATTATTTTCTTTTTCAGCTGTTACACTTTTTTCGTACTTTATAAGTTTTATTTAAATTATTATTTCCCGAGGACATATTCTGAGTCTTTTGGCTTGTAATGTGCAATAACTTTTTTTCATACCAGCTTTATAAACAAACTTTCTGATTTGCTAGAAAAAATTTATATATATGGCTCAGCTCAGCCTCTCTGACCATCTTTTCACCAATCCTCTCTGCCCCTTCCTCCTGACCATCTTTCGTCCCTTCCCCCCTGCCCTGTCCTCCGTGACCATCTTTTGGCCTATCCCTCCGCTCCTTCCTCCGTGACCATTTTTCCACCTATCCCCCCACTTCCTCCGTGACCATCTTTTCTGCCTATCCCCTCTGCCTTCCCTAACTTTTTTTTTTTTTTCATACCAGCTTATAAATGAACTTTCTGATTTGCTAGAAAAATTGATATTATATGGCTCAGCTCAGCCTCTCTGACCACCTTTTCCACCAATCCTCTCGCCCCTTCCTCCATGACCATGTTTTCGTCCTATCCCTCCGCCCCTTCCTCCATGACCATGTTTCGTCCTATCCCTCCGCCCTTCCTCCATGACCATCTTTCCGCCCTATTTTGCCCGTCCACCCCCGACCATCTTTTTTCCCCCTATTCCATCTCCCTAACCCCATGACAATATTTTCCGATCCCTCTGCCCTTCTCCCTGAAAACTTTTCTGCCTATCCTCTCAGCCATAATCCCCACCTATCCTCCCTGCCAATCTTTTCGCCCATCCCGCCCATCTTTCTGCCTATCCACTCCACATCCTCCCTCCCCATCTTTTCTGCCTATCCTGTCCACCCATCCGCCTGCCATCTTTTCTCAAACTGTCCATCCATCCTCCTTTCCCATTTTCTTCGTAATCCTGTCTTCCCATCCTCCCCGCCACCTTGTTCATCTATCCTCTCCATCCGTCCCTGCAATTTGCCCATTTCCCCCACCCATCCTCCCTGCCCTTTTTCACTTATCACCGCAATCCTCCTGGACTTGCCTACGCCATCCTCCCTGGACATTGCCTCGTCCATCCTCCCTGGACATTGCCTCGTCCATCCTCCTGGACATTGCCTCATCCATCCTCCTGGACATTCCTCATCCATCCTCCTGGACATTGCCTCGTCCATCCCCCCTGAATTGCCAGCGTCCATCCTCCCTGGGTATTGTCTCCATCCGTCCCCCCTGGATATCCACATTGCCAGTCCTCTCTGGACATCTTTGCCCATCCTCCCTGGACATCCATTTTTGCCCATCCTCCCTGGACATCCACTTTTGCCCATCCTCCCTGGACATCCACTTTGCCCATCCTCCCTGGTCATCCTATTTGCCCCATCCCCCCTGGTCATCTTTTGCCCATCCTCCCTGGACATCCTATTTGCCCATCCCCCCTGGACATCCTCTTTGCACATCCTCTTTGCCCATCCTCCTGGACATCCTCTTTGCCCATCCTCCCTGGACATCCTCTTTGCCATTCCTCCCTGGACATCCTCTTTGCCCATTCCCCCTGGACATCCTCTCCGCGCCTCCCTGCCCATCCTCCCCCCTCCTCCTCCCTGGACATCCTCTCCGTTCCTCCTCCCTGGACATCCTCTCCGCTCCTCCTCCCTGTCCGTCTGTTCTGCCCATTCTCATCACCATGCTCCTGCACACTGCTTTCACCTGTCTGTGCCCATCCCCCCTGACTCATCTCTGCTCAACCTCTCTGTTCTTCCCTCCTTTCCCATCCTCACCACCCGTCCTCAATGTTCCCAACTCCCAATACCACAGCCCAGCCTTCCTATCTGTTCTCCCTATTACCTTGTGTACTTCATAATCTAACTGCAAACTGCTTAGAGATTAAAATTTTTCATTATGTCACTTGTTTTCAAAACCTGTATTTATGCAATAAAGCATAACATTGTAAATTACTTTTTAAAATTATACTGTTGCAGTCAACATTGTTTTTTAGGGCTTGTTCCTAGTAATAATGATGTATTGTTATGATATGAAGATAATGAAAAAACCCTCTAGTGGTTTGCATTGTCAGTATTTTATTAGATGTGGATCATAATTTAAAATAGAGGTGTTCTTGTAACAAAAGCATTGCTAATCCAGATTTAAAACTATCAGTTTGTTATGTTTATTAATTTGTAACCTTCCATTATTTTTAAATTTTGTACTTACTATTGTGTGAATACTTCATAAAACATTTAATTATAATATTAGGATATTCAAATCATTAGGAAGAGGTAAGATATCATAACACACAATTATGCTTTTTAAAGTTGTGTTGTGTAATGAAATAACTGTCTTGAAAGAAATATTGGTCATTTTTTAAAATTATTTGAACTATTACTTCCAAATTTTTTGAGGGTTTTTTCCTTTCTTTTTCTCTTGTTCTCTCATTTCTCTCTCTTTTCTCTCCCTCTCTCTCTTCTCTCTCTTCTCTTTCTCTCTCTTCCTCTCCTTCTCTCTCCTCTCTCTCTCCCTCTCTCTTCTCCCTCTCTTCTCTCTCCTCTCTTCTCTCTTCTTCTCCTCTCCTCTCTTCTCTCTTTCTCCCTCTCTTCTCTCTCCCTTCTTCTCCCTCTCTTCTCTCTCCCTTCTTCTCCCTCTTCTCTCTCCTCTCTTCATCTCTTCTCTCTCCTCTATTCATCTCTTCCCCTCTTCATCTCTCTTCTCTCCTCCCCTTCATCTCTCTTCTCTCTCTCTCTTCATTTTCTTCTCTCTCTCTCTTATCTCTCTTCCTCTCCTCTCTTCATCTTTTCTTTTCCTCTCCTCTCTCTCCCCTCTTCATCTCTCTTTCTCTCTCTTCCTCTCCCCTCTTCATCTCTCTTCTCTCTTCATCTGTCTTCTCTCTCCGTCTCTTCTCTCTTCATCTGTCTTCTCTCTCCGTCTCTCTTCTCTCTTCATCTGTCTTCTCTCTCCGTCTCTCTTCTCTCTTCATCTCTCTTTTTCTCCCTCTCTTCTCTCTCTTTTTCTCCCTCTCTTCTCTCTCCCTTCTTCTCCCTCCTCTCTTCTCTCTCATTTTTTTCTCTCATTCCTCTTCCCCTCTCATTCTCTCTCCCTCTCTCTTCCCTCTCTGCTTCTCCCCTCTCTCTTCCTCTCTAGTTCTCTCTTCTCTCTCTCATCCTCTCTCTTCTCTCTCTCTCTCTCTCTCTCATCTCTCTTCTCTCTTCTCTCTCTCATCCCCTCTCTTCTTTTCTATCCTCTCTCTTCTCTCTCTTCTCTCTCTCATCCTCTCTCTTCTCTCTCTCATCTCTCTCTCTTCTCCCTCTCCTCTCTCTCCTCTCTCTCTCCCCTCTCTCTCTCCCCCCTCCTCTCTCCTCCCTTTTCTCCCCTCTCTCCCCTCTCCCCCTCTCTCTCTCTCTCTCTCTCTCCTCTCTCTCTCTCTCCCCTCTCTCTCCTCCTCTCTCTCTTATTTCTCCTTTTCCCTCAATTATTCATTTAAACTTCTGGGTAGTACAATTTATTTTTTTAAAAATGAATAATACTTTGAAGGTTAGTCATTTTCTTTTAATTTCATTGAATATTTTGTACCCCAAAAACTCTTTACATTTGAGAATAAACAAATTAACTGTATAGTAAAACATAACTAATATTTGTGGATGTGCTTGGTGAAATTATTAGAAAACTATACATGCAGTTTGTACTTTGGACATACTTCAAAATGTTTTATTGAAGAAAATCTGTGGAAAATTAATATTTTGTGTAGAAGTTCCCTAATAAATGTGAGTTGCTAGATTGTTGTTGTGATGATTTTGTTGCAGGTTTTTGAAACATTTTCAATTGAAACGTCTAATGAAATTTGATGTTTTACAGCTTGCAGCTCGTCGTATAGATCTTGCTTGTACAAATTGTGGTACTATGGACTACAATTTGTCAAATCCTAAAGGGCGAGATGGTGTGCAATGCTTGTGGTCTTTATTACAAATTGCATGGTGTTAATAGACCTGTTAAATCGACGTGCCCATTCACACAGACGCATGAAAGGTGATAAAGAAAGGAAAGTAATCATAGAACTAGTGAGTTAAATTTGGTTTCTGTTCCCAATTTTTTATTTTTTTTTTAAAAAGGGTTTCCCTGAATTTCTTCGGGAATGTACCTCAAATCAATTCATGATTTTAACTGTAATTTTAACTACTTAAAGTTGCTTGATACATTTTGGGCATTTATTATCACTATTGTAGATGCAATGAATTCTATCTATAGTCTATATTGGTAATAATTTTTTTGTATTCCTCCCCTAGGCTTTGACTGCTCTGCCTTGCCATAGTTGCTGTTTCAGAAATAATCACTATGGAACCTATGCAAATCTGTTGTTAAACCCTTTTTCTTCCCTAACCTTCCATTTTCATATTAAGTCCATAATTATGGGCGTTATTTCAAATACTATAAATAACAAGGATAGATTCTTTGTTTGATTCTTTCTAATGAATCAACCGTTGGGGGAGGAAAAAAGAAAGAAAGAAAAAACCCTTTCAACTGTTGAATTTGAATTCTCTTCATTTTTAAATTATAAATCTAAATCATTGAAAATTGAAATTTCCTGGCAACAAAAATGTGTTTATTCCTTATAACTAGGTACAGACAATGGCCTTTTTGCCTATTTTGTTTCCTTGAGCGTGTTTAGGCAACTTATCCCATTATCAATTTTCACAGAAATGGTTTTTTCTGAGAATTTTATAATCTTAAATGCCTATTTAGGTCCTGTATTACCACCTTGTTTAAAACCCGCTGGTTATCTAACTCCAGAAAATCAAAATTTTGGTTAAAGCGGACTTTGCGTATTAAAAGTGTGAGGTAACTTGAAGTTAGCTAACTATCACTTTAATGTTTACTTGGTGATGGTTGTAACTTTCAGTACCCCAAAAGGATTGTGAGTGCACATAATGCTTTCAATATTCAACTTTTATGCGACTTCACTTTTCACTGTAGTTGGAGATTTTGTTAGTTTCGTTCGTTTGTGCGTGCATAGTTGGTGAACTTCGTTAATTTTTTTTGATGCGTTTTGTCCTCTTGTAAAATGCAAAATTCCACGAATGTCGGGAAAGGCGTGGCACAATTTTACAAGAGAGAAAGTATGTTAGTAAATTTGGGGGAATCAGTTCACCGGATTGTGGAAAACAAAACTAAGGAACCAATACTAAGGAAAAGGTAATTATAAAAAATTTAACTATCTTTCATATCAAAATACTCTATTCAATTAAAACCTTTGATATGTATTAGCTTTACGACTTTTCAATATATTTTACTGTTATGTTTTTGTTTTGTTTTTAATTTTTCAGGATCAAGCATGGAGAACATTTCTTACAGTTTCAATGTGCCTGCTTCTCATACTAAAAAAAAAAAATGAAAATCTAGAGAGAAGCAAAAAAAAATTGGGCAAAAGAGGAAACTCTTAGAATGGGGAGGGGCCCCAACAGAGTTCCAAAGACTCTATTTTGGAAACATTTGGGATTAAAATTGGGGGCTGGTATGCCATCCACTTATGCGGTGACAATGCGTATGAAATGTTTATTGAAGGAGAAGAAATAGAACTTCCAGTAATACAGGTGGATGAAGTTTTACCTGTGCAGTCTGGTGTTGCAATGTGTTGCCAGTGAAATTCAGGATTGGTCCACATCGCCTGCAATGTCCTCCTAAAAGGGCAACTAAAGGACCCAATTGTAACCCCAAGTTCATCAAGACGACCACAAATGGCGAGTCTACAGTTCTCCTTCAGCAAGTGGGCAGAAGTTACGCTCCCGGACTTCTGCAAGGACTAAGTGGCCAACTGCAGAAAGAGTTAGCTAGGAGTTTGAAGCTAGAAGGAGTGAGAGAGAGAACTTTACTCATTAATTTTAAAAAATTGGAAGAACAACTTCTTTTAACTTCAGCTAAAGAAAGCTTGCAGAAATGGATGTGGAGGAAAGGGGGCAGGCATCAAATATTAAAAATCATTTTTACCCTTTTTAAAAAAAAGACTATTTGTAAATTTTATTTTTAATTATTAATAAACAAATGAATGTTGAGTAACATTTAATTTCTATGTATTCTGTCCTGAACAACCTGTAAACGTTTCTCTAACTGCTTCCTTTGTGGCACTTCTAAATTTACGGGAGGAGTTATCTGCCCTTCCTGAACTCCCAATTGCAATTCTTGTGATCCATTCCTGGAACTGGTGGGGGGTCTGCTCCTTCCTCTGGATGGCAATGTTATGTATTGCACAATTATGGCGCACTAGTGAAATGTATATTAACAACAGTGTTGCATGTCCTAATATCGATTCATTATACAAATTTTCCTCTGGTAGCGAGGTTGTGAAGAGGTGTCAAAAGTGTTGCCCATGGGATATCCTGCATCGCCAAGCAGCACCTTCAAAATCTCCCCTCTCCACCCAAGCTTTAATAACGGGTTTCTATGTATGTGGCATTGTGGCCTGACCCAGGCCATCTTGCAACTATGTTTTGAATGCACAAGTCCCGGCTTGCAACAGTTTGCGTTGAAGCTGAAGTAGCCTTTCCTGTTCCCAAAAACTTCAGTGTTGTCTCCATTGGGTGAAACAATATGCCGAGTGCAGTCTGCCAATCACCCTTGGAAAGAAGCCCTTCAAAAAACTTACTTTGAATGGTTAATTTTTCTTTCGGTTTCTGGCATGTAAATAAATTTTCTCCTTAGAAATGCAAGAACGAGACTTTTGTTTTATTCTTCCAGCAGTGGTTTTTGCACTCCCAAAATGCCAACTGCTGTTAGAGAACCAGCAGTTGCATAAAATCTTCATGTTAGTAGTAACTGGTTCATAGGAGACGGCAATTTCTGAAACAAAACAATAGAAATTCTTAATAGTGTACATGTTTCGAAGTGCTTGACATATCAAAATTTATTTTAATATTTAACTAAAAAAATAATTTTCTAGTTTAAAAGTCCATTTAATGAAAGACACTTCTAGGTATTAAAGAAGAAGTTTTTTGATATACGAAAAATATCTACATTACTATTGTAAAATGTATAATAAAATAGATTAAATCAAAATTAGTGGAAACTAATTTTGGTTTTTTTATTATCAACAATTTTTTAATTTATTTATTTTTAAATTTATTTATAGTCATCAACTGAGGTTATTGACTATTCAGTAAGTTTACAATAAGAGGTTTTCATAGCATGGTTACTTTTTTCTTGTTTAGTTCAGTGAATTACATTTACAGTTTACATTGCACCAGCGGGTTGGAAATATTTCATGTTATGGTAATATCATAATCATACATTTAAAAAAAAGAAACAGTATTACAGTTCATTAGAGACATTAATTAATTTCAAATTTTATAACTTTTTCTTGTTGGTTGCTTGAATGAAGTAAATCATCAACATTAAAGTTTTTTAAGATTGATTAGTATTGTTGTACTTAGGACATTCCTGAATAATGTTTAATATTGTTATTTGTCATTACATATATTGCAAATTGGGAGTATTCTTGTTTAATAGGTGGAGTGAGTAAACAGTGTTCTGATCTAATTCTGGTGATTGTACCTTTATCTTTCGGCATATTTTTGTGAAGTTTGCAGGCTGTAGAAGTTTTCTATCTTCATGAAGACTGCTAGCCTTCAAAGCTTCCATTCTTGGGTCCATTTGGTTTCATTTTCCATGCAAGTATTTCCCGATATCATTGATTGTTAACTATATTAGGTACATTTTTCACTGACTGGGGGTCGACTAGTGATGCTGGGAAAATGACTTCCTGGTGCAGTCAATGGTATATCTAGATGAAGGGAATCCCGAAAATAAGTATTTTACTGAGCCTTTGAATAAGGTGGTGTAGCTCCCGAACCTTGATAGCCATTTCAGAGTTTAATTTTTTTGTAGCATAGTTTTATTGTAGAAAGTGAGTTTGTGAATACAATTATATTTGAGTCCGATTGATGTACATTTTAGAGCTGTCATTAAAGCATAGCTTTCAGCATATTAGAACTGCAATAGTGATGTGTAGGAAGCTAAATTTTTTTTTGGGTGTATCACATGGCTTCATTATCTTGGTCCCCTTTTTTTGATACTAATATAAAATAGGAGTAATTTTTTTATTTCTGGATTACTTCTTTAAATTTGGTGTTCCAGTCTTCTTTTGTTAAGTTGTTATTGTGATAATCTGTGACTCTTAGCACACCCTTGAGTACACCATTTTCAATCTCTTTATATCTGAGAGTTGACCATTGATCCGGACTTGTAGTCTCGATCAAGGTAAATTTATAGAATCATACATATTTCCCTTTTTTATTCCTATTATCTGAAAAATCTTCAAGACCCGCTTTTCCATACCATGTAAACGCTTTCTCTACATCCAGACTAACGGTTACATGTTGATTGTTCATGAAAGCCTCTTGAATATGACTATCAATGCTTATTAGATGTGACATATGGAATGTTCAGATCGAAAGCCAAATTGATGATGATTTATGATTTTCCAAGTATCAAGGAACCATCTGAGTGTTTTTTGATAATTTTCTCAAGTATTTGCACATGTTACATGTAAGTGATATAGGACAGTAGTTATCAGGTTTTGAGGTCTTTCGAGGTTTAGCAACAGGTACTACTATTGACATCTGCCAGATCTTGGAAATACCCTTTCTTAATATAGTTATGTATGTCGTCTTTCTTTCAGTATGGGAGAGTTTGATAGGATATTGAATATCTGGTCCAGGAGAGGGAAAGTCAACATTTATGAAACTTATTGCATGAAATTTGAAAACTCAACGATTTATAATTTTTTACTTCATAAATTGAAAACAAGACCAAATGAAAAGTGAAATAATATAAAATATTACTTATAATTACAAATTACAATACTTTATAAAATATTCTAGTATTTTATAAAAACTGTTTAAAAATTATGTAGGCGTATAAGGTGTAACGACAAGTACACTTTAAAAATACAATTTGATTTTAAAATTGAAATTGAAATTTGAATGGCATAAAAAGATATGCTCATTTAATTTGTTATTTACATTATGAATGTTTCAAGTAAAACTTATTTCTTAATGAATGTATGCAAAATATGATAATACAAAAAAAATTATTGATGTATAAACTTCTGAATTTTAGTAATGCAGAAACCCTTTACGATAGAAAAGGAAAACATACCACAAAGTATTTTTCATTAAATACCTAACCCTGTTTAAATTTTACAGCAGGTTGGGAATACAGAATTTTCAATATTTGTTTACATAATATTCATTTCAATGTCAAATATGTTAAAATAACCCAATGTTTCTAATGAATATTATTTAATTTTAGTAATATCTAAGGTTTGAAATCAAAATGAGGTTGCGAATTTTATTAAAATTTTGAAATTGTGACTGAATAAAATAATACAGCAACTTTTTTGACCATGAATCAGGAATAATCTGGGAATTCTCCCATTCCCGTGTCTTTTTTTTTCGAATCAGTGGTTTTTATGCGCTCAAGGGGGAATTTTTTTTTTCAAAAAAGGGAAGTCTATTACTATAACACTGGAAAATCATATTCATCAGGTGACAGTATCAAAGCTCATTAAAAAAAATTAAATACAAAAATGTACATTATTTTACAACATTTTTCCCAGATGACTTTAAAACGAAAATTCAACAAAAAAGTTTAAATCCCAATAAATCGTTTCGCTATAACTGTTTATACAATTAGAACTATACTAAAATACAAAAAAAAATAAATTAATTTTAAAAATGATAAAAGCATTATTTACCTTTTGGACTGTATAAATGAGTAAAAAAATCTGAAACATCTTTTATACAGCTTCGGGTCAAACCCCCACCCGATGGTTTTTTTATCATTTTCCCCTGATCCATTGAGAAAATCTGAGATGGCCCCTTGTTTTCTTCGGGACATAAATGTAATTTTGTTCTCTGTGGCTCTAGAATTCTGGTTCAATTTTAAGTAGTATATGACAGTGTGGGGTTTCCCAAAAATTTGGAAAATGTCACAATTCACTTTTCCCCATAGCACGCATCGCGTTTTAACTGCTTTTGACGAAAATAAATAAATAAGGAGACTAGAATTCAGGGGGAAATACAATTTTTAAAAATTATCGTTTCCATGTTGCGGCGGGAAGAAATAAGACCCAAAATTTATTGTTATTTATCTTTAAAATAGTTTTTAAACGGGGGGTTTTTTTTTTTTTTTTTTTCTCCTTTAAAAATTCAAAATTTTTGCTTATTTTAAAAAAGATTTTTTTTTAAAGGGGATTTTTTTTTCCCCCTTTAAAAAATTCAAAACTTTTTAAAAAGGTAATAATTTGTAAAATGAAAAATTAAATAAAATATTTTTAAATCCTTACAGCTCAGGGTACAACAAAACCCCATTATTTAAATTTAAAAGCTACAGAAAAAAATTCAGAAAAAAAAAAAACAAAGGGAAAGGTAGAAACCAAAAACATACTATAACTAGATCATTAATTATTTTTTTTTATTTTCTCATATCTGTCTGTTATGTTTTCCCAGTTCATCTTCAAAGCAGTTTGTTTTGCCCCAAACGCAAAAAAAATCCTCGCAGCCCCGTCTCCAAAATTACCCCATCTGGGCTGAACACGTTTGACCCGTCTGGTATTGAAAAAAATTTTCCAATGTGTTTTGTCTTCAGAATCATTTCTACATTTATTTTTCCATTTCACCTAACCAGCAGTTAACTCAGTAACCCTTACTACAATCTGCGGTTAATTTAACCGGTAAACCTCAGATTTAACCCGATGTTTAATACAATTTCGGTCCTAACTTCCAGTTAAAACCAACCGAAACTTTAACTGAAGGGGGAATACAGGGTTTGAGATAATTGTAACGAGCAATAAGAGCCTAAACCTATATTAATTTTATTTTTAATTTTTTTTGTTCTCTGTATTTTTTTTTTACAATCTTTTTTGAGAGATCACAGATAGGTAATTTTTACCAAACAAGTAACAAACGTAAAATCTGGGGGCATCCCCCAAAATTCTATGCCCTGTGTTTCTTCCTTCGAATCAGATGAATATAATACACACACACACAGTACTTCAGCAGTGGACCACTGGGCTGCTGTAGTATCCTTAGCTACTAGTGATGATCTGGAAAAAACAGGCATTGGGGCCCAAAAAGAAAATAACCGACTTCTCAATTTTGTTAACCTCCCATAATGTTCATGGTGAATAAAGAAATTGGTTTTGATCCAGACGCATTTTAAAGGGGGTAGCACTGCAAAAGGAGGATCCCCCGGACCAGATCCTCAGTGCAAAAACCTTGGGAAAAAATGCCTCAGACGTCCCTGAGAAGGTGGCTGCGGGAGTACTGAAAAGAAAGGCCCTTTCCCAAAAAACCCGGAACTCCCAGGTGCCCAAGGTAGGAAGGAGACTGCAAAAAACGCAGATAAAATCCGGGATAAATCCCCTCCCCGGAAATATACGAGAAGAGCCTGAGTGGCGTGGTCCCGAAAGAACGTGCGCTAAAACGGAAAACCCCCCGCCAGTTTCCCCTGATGATCAAAAAGGCGCGGGGTACCGGACACCCTTTAAAAAAAAATGAAAACTGATCCTGAGCTTGGATCTTGTGCGAAATGTCACGCACATCGGAAGACAGCGGCGGCGATCTCCTTCTGAAACTGAAGCGGTCTCCCGGGAGGAGAACAGATTTTCAGCCCCGTACAGAAGGTTTTTGGGATGGGACGCTGATGTGAGGGCCTCACCACCCGTGAATATTCAGGTAAAGGACCGGGAGGGGGTCACAACTAAAGAGGAAGTGCATGGGGGTTCTGGTGGCAAACTTCCCGAACCCGGATCCCCCCAGCTACTGGGGTCAAATCCCTAAGACCATCCTATGGTGGAACACAGTAGCAATATAGGTTCCTGTTGGGGTGGCTAACAAATTTTGGCCATCCGTAAAATAATAGAAGGGGTTTACTGACCTGCGTGAGAAAAAGGCCCCTGAAGTGTTACAGATGTTTGGTTTTTGGACACCTCAAAAAAGCTTTAAAACTCACATGCCCGGTCCAACTTGTGCATGACTTGTGGTGGGGGATCACCTTGTAAGTCATGCACAAATAAAAAAGTGCTTGCTTTTTGAAGAAAAGGGGAAAGAGGCAGACATTACTTTCGCAGGTGTCCATGTCCCAAAAAACGCAGAAAGTAACGGATAGAAAATGGGAAATTTTACAACTAATCTCAACCATTCGATCACCCCGGATATCCTGGCAGTCGTTGGAAAGGGGGGCTGTTTGCAATATATGCGAGCAGTATACTAACTGTGAAGATACAGCGTGGGGATCTGACCTCCACAACCAGACGGCAATCTGGGCCTGTGGAAAACACATTCCCGCAAGTTATGACGAGACCGGGGCTGGATTTGTCTGGGTAAAATCAAGGGGTTTACATTTCACTGTTTGCCTCACCAAACGCGACAATGGACGAGTTTGAAGTTTTTGACCGCGGTACGCGCAAGGGACGGGCCCCCTTTGGGGATACTGGAATTTCAACGCCTGGGCGGTTGAGTGGGGTTTTGTCCACTAATGAGCGATCGAGAGTTTTGCATCCCCTCCTTTTGAATGTAACGCCAAACAGGGGAAAATAAAACCTTCCGCAGAGGGCGTGGGATCTGTTTTGGATCTGACGTTCATGTCAGATAATCTTTCGAGAATGGGAGGTCCGGAGAGTTAGTGAACACTATCCTGTGAACCAGGCACTTTTGTAGAGGAAAAAACAGGGGGGAAATTTTGCGCCGAAATATCACCAGTGGGGGGAAAGCAAAAAAGTTCGACGAAGTTTTCCGACAATGTTTGGAGACGATAGTGCCAACAGGATCGCAGATGAAAAGCTGGGGAGGTGATGAAATGGGTAACCAAAGCCTGGATGTCTACTGAGGGGGGCAATCTTTCGACGTTCCCAGTTTATGGTGGAATGGGGAAAACGCCCAATTACGACAAATGCCTTCAGGCAGAAGAATACCAGAACCCCGTAGAGAAAAACTTTTCCCCAATTGCAAAAGTAATACAAACTCGCCAAACCAGTTGAAGATGAAACACAAAAACGCTTATGCCTAAAAGCCTGTGTGACGAAGTGGAAAGGTCCATGGGGGAGGCCTAAAAAACGGGCATTGTAGGTTAAGACAGCGGCATCTACGTTTTCCCAAATTGCCCCAAAATTTCTCACAGGGAAAACCATTCCCGACCACCCCGGGGACTCAGTTAATATAGCGTTATCTGAGCTGAAATAATTCCTCCAGTCACGCAGAAGAAATTTTCACGCAATCAGCAGAATCCGCAACACAAAGGGTCCCGGGCCGGATAACATTCCCAATTTGCCCTCAAGACGGACACTCGCTCACCACATCTTTGTGGATCTTTATTCTTGCTTGAGGAATGGGTGTACCCAGAAAGATGGAAAAAAAAGTGCCTGGTGCTCCTCCTATGGGAATAAATCTAAAATCCTCATACCCGGGCCCTTGGTATCGCAGCTAAGGTTCTGGGGAAAATTATTGGGACCGACTGGAGAAAGCTGTGGGGGGGGAGGAGGCCTTTTGGAAAATCAGTATGGTTTCCCCAAGGGCCCCCTCGACTGTTGACCGTCGCTTGTCATTAACACCGCCCGACAAGCGATTGGAGGAAAAAGATGGAAGAGGCCCAAAAAGTCTGTGCTGTCGTTACGTTGGGTATTAAAATGCATTCAACTGGCCAGGTGGAGTAATATTCACCCAAACTCTCCGCAGATTTAAGTAACGTCTTGGGGAAGATTGTGGCTGGAAGAAGTATCTGATAATGAGCCCCGATTTACAATAAAAAAATGGGCCGAAGGTAAAAATATCACGGCTGGTGTCCGAAAGGGGCGGTATTGGGTCCACCATTATGGAATGTGATGTTTCGAGGTTCTTCGGCTTCCGCCCCGAAGGGCCCCGTTTTTTGGTTTGCGGACGACATTGCATCGTCGCCGTTGCGAAGCATTGAGGGAAAGGTATATTTTTCAACAAGCGATTGCTATTTTATCAGTTTAAATCCCAAGGCTGCAGTTAGCTGAGGACAAGGCTGAGGGGTATCCCCGTCACTAGCAGGAAAAAAAACCATCCCCAAAGTCGGAGACCACCGTATTGCATCACAGCCGTCGATCAAATATCGGGTCACATGATTAACGCCGTCTGACATTTGCTGACCACCTGAAGTACGCCAGCAATAAAGCTGCGTAATTAATGCCATTGTCAGATTAATGCCCCAACCCCAAGGGCCCCCGTCGGAAAAAACGGAAGCTTCTGGCCTTGGTTGTGAGGTCCGTCTTGCTCTATGCAGCCCCCGGGCCCTCCACGTCGATAAAAAGTTACATCCGAGGGGTGACGTCTGTCGGTTATCAGCATTGCGGGTAGCTTGTGCATTCCCACGGGCAAAAAATGCAGTGTGCGTCATCGCGGGGATGCCTCCCGTCGATATCTTGGCGCAGGGAGACAGGCGATATCACAAGGGAGAACCCCGACTGCTCGACAACTTTCTCGAATGGCAGGATCGATGGGGCAAGTCTATTAAAAGGGGATGGACGTCCCATGATTCCCCCCATTGCACCGTGGATCAAACGTAAACCTGGGGGAAATTTTTTTTGACTCAGCTGTTGTCTGGGCATGGACTTTCTGGCATATTTCCACAGGTTCAAGCTGGAGAACCCCATTCTGTCCCCTATGTGAACCTGCTGTCGAAGACGCCGAGCATGTGTTCTTCCATGCCCGCGATACCATCTGCAGCGACGGCGTTTGGTATACTGGGGTCGACCCCCCGTTATGAATATTCGGATCGACACCCAAACAATTTGGGGGCATGCTCGCCTCGAAACCAACTGGGGTGCGGGGAGCGCATATGCAAACCGTAATGGGTAACCAGGGGAATAGAAAGGGGAAAAAAAGGGAATGAGATCCTCCTTTGATCCCTTCCTCGTTTTGGCGAAGGTGGCTTGTACTAATTAATCCCCTCCCCGGTGTAATGCCAACGGCGGTTCCGCGGGGGGGATGGAGGGGAAGGGGGGTTGGTTTTAGTGGGTAAAAAACTCACCACTATCATGTGGTACTATCATGGTGCCTTTTGAAGATTTCCACCTACCCTCGTTAAAACACACACACACACACACGTGTTTTAATATTAATGTGTGTTTAAATATGTAACGTTATATATATATATATATATATATATATATATATATATATATATATATATATATATAACACACACATATACACACACATACATACATACGTAGATACACATACATGCATACTCACACACAGACACAATTCTTTAAATTCACAAACTTTAAGGAATACTGGGAGGAAAGAAAAAATGGGGAAAAAAGAAAGAAACTAGAGGTGCTACAGAATGGCACAGACTTTCTCGTACCAAATTTTTCTAATTTCTTTGGTGTGGTCTGGCTTTAAGGTCGTGCTCCATTCTCTGGCCAGTTGCCATCTGTCGTTGCCCAAAGTACATTTTCTGACAATTTCTAAACTTTTTGCTTTCCTATTAGTACAACTGAATCATTACTTCAAGAATATTGAAGAAGAATAAAAACCCGTCCTAAATAGAAGTTTTCATTGAAAAATTTGTAGTAGTTTTTAAGAAAATGGCGATTAAACATTAATGTAAATGTGAAATATAAGCTTTTCACAGGAATCTATAGAGTTTTCGAAAAACTTCATTTAATGTTCTTTCAAGCACCTCCACTTATAAATGTAATAATGCATACAAATCGATGTTTGTGGACTTGCCAGGTTGTCATGATTTTTGTGGATGTGAATGCAAAATTTACATATCCCCCAAGTGAATATTCAACTGTTCATAATGATTTCTGACTACTTATAATACTTTTCGATTTTAGAAAGAATACTAAGTGCGTTCATGAAACGAAACGAGAGAGAGAGAGAGAGTGTACGTGCACATGTGTATATATATAAAATTTTAAAAAAAAATTAAAACCCACAACAACAACCCTATGGAGAATCCCCGCTTGGAGCTATTAAACGATGGGGGGGGGAGTTATTTTAGAATGAGGATGTGTGAAATTGTGACGGAAGGTGATATAAAATAAATAATTGTCAGGGTACATCTCTTACTATCTTCTAGCCTCTTATTTATTTTCTTTAATTCCTGTGCTAGTTCGTTATTTCAGTTGAAATCTATATCAACTGGGGTCGTCGCTCTCCCATGACTCACATAAAACACTTAACGACAAACAAAATAAACACACAAACACATCAACGATATAATACACTTAAATTACATGACACAAAATCCAAAATATTTCCATTCATACTGACAATTATAAATAAACTCATTCACACCCGAATGCGCATTCTGCCTGTATATCTATTGAATCTATTTTTACGTTAAGACAGAACTTGATCTTGTACAGAAGCTAATTTTAATCTTTCTTCTCCTTCAAATGTGAATTTCATAACAAAACAAACAAAGTTTCATGAACTTTTGCCGAAAACGCTGTAATCCGCAGCAAACCATTGTTGCGCGCCGTCCTCGCTGTATATTACGCAGCGTCCTCCAAATCCATCCTCCCGCAGCGTTTCTCCATCACCCACACATTACAAAAATTTCTTGAACTCGCTAATATCTTCTTAGCATGTCCTTTCATTCCCTATCATCATATTTTCATTACGCAACTAGTAACGCGATTATCTGTCTATCGCGTTAGATTTCCCAAATGTCCTTTTTTT
>CAXIVR010000111.1:0-25000 GCA_964035755.1 Teleogryllus oceanicus | reverse complement strand
CTATTTGGTGTAGGCTGAAAGTGAAATGATTTATCTAACGTCACCCAGGTACTTGAGCATTTTACCCAGTTAATTACGCGTTCCATTGCCATGAGCGGCTTGGCTGCGGAATCGCAGTCACTGTTCGAATAGCACGGCCGTGCCTACTACATTGACTTTGACGCGTTTCACTTCGCGAGCACGCGGACGCGATCAAAAGCGTGGCAGCGCCTGCATGCAGAAGTTTATTTATAAGCGGAGCAACTGTCCACTGAACTGCCTGGTTTCTTTATAAAGTAAATGATTAGGGGCCCACTATGGACTATTACCACAAAGTTGGGGAATCATGGCATGCGTACGCATAGAAGCTGCAACTGTTCAAATGTGTGCTCAGTGGAAAATTCTTTGTGCATTCATTATAAAAATACAGAAATTCACTTAGTTTTAAAATCAACTCTAGAAGAACATTTCAAAGAATTAGCTAAAAATTTTCGTAAAATTAGATCAATCAATCAACGATCGTAATGTAGCTCCTGTACGAGCGGATATCAACAGCAAATGTACAACGCCTGCGATATGATAGAATAAATGGCTTAACGCCAATACTGGCAAGAAAATTGCGGTAAACAACGCCACCAGCGCCGAATGGCTACGTCTTTCCTGACCACGTTTTTTCCATTTGATCAGCCATAGATGTCCGCAGCATAGGGATGTAATTCCACCGCAGGGAAATGATTATCGTAATGAAGTACACACGGAACTGTGCTGTATAGCATGGAACATACGATACACAGTTCGAGCGTGGCAAGAGGTGGAGCGTCGCGTCGTTGGAAGGAAATCTCCCTCTGACAGGAGACGCCGCTGACGCGCCCACCGCATCATCTCCCGCCTGCTCATCACCATCTTCAACCGGTGAGTCCAGGAGGCGGAAACGCCTGGCCCCATCCCCGCCAACTCCTGCCGTCAGACGCCGCCACTATGAGTGCCGCCGAGAGTTGAAACGCCCCGCAGGAACTCCCCGCTGGAAAATGACGACGGCGGCGACTAGCAGCTCGTGGCGTGAGGAGTGCCTGTCGTGCCAAGAAACCTGAACTCAAAACCATTCGCCGGTGCGGAACCAAGACAAGTTCCTTACGCCACTCCCGCCCTCAGGCACCACACGCACCGCGGCAAAACGCGCTGCCCCTGAGAATCTGTCGGTACCCAGACCCAGCAGCCTGTCGACGTAAAGGCGAACTTTGGCCTCTACGCCCCACCTCACCGCCTCTCTGCGGAATCCACCACCCCTGCATTTCTCACAATTGAGCTAAACGCGCGACCACGGCAAATCATTCATTGCTGAAAGAATGGCACTTAACTGCGACGCCCACCTTCTGGCGCGCGAGAGCCGAGCGACGCCACTTTTCTGTCGCCATTTGCGGCCTCCCACATCAACGTAGACGAGCTGCGCGACGGCCAGAGCAGGACTGCAAACTTCCACGTAAGTGAAATGCGCCGCCCTCTACCTGAGCAAGGTAAAACCAGCCTCGCCTCATGCGATCCAGGTGAACACTAAAGATAAAACCAAGCAAAGGTACCAGTTATCAAAAACAGTATAATTGTACGGAGTACCGCGAGCGACCGGGCGCCGTAATTCCAAGCGGTGCCAGATGGGCCAGTCCCACAACGGGCAAGGGATGTCGTATGTTCGATAGGGGCGGCTAGCCTTCGAGGCATGCCCGCGCACCAAAGTGCGCCTAAATGCGCCAACTGCCAGGCGCCGCACACCGCCAATTACGGCGAACGTGCGGCCTGTTAATCTTAAGTCATGGGGCAATAGCGCCACGCGGCTCGCCAACGCCGCCTTGCATCTAAAACGCAAGCACACGGACTGGGGCTGCCGTGCAACGCTGCGGGAAATCGCCTGCTCTCCTACCTGAATAGAAGCAATCAGCTCGCCATTTATGCTCCTTCATCTTCACCCACCTCCGCATCAACTTATTCACAATCCGAATTGAAGGAGCATTCTTGATCGCCCTTCATTCCCCTTCCTCTCATCACAAATCCCAAACCCTTCACCTCGCATCTGATTACTCCCATCCCTTTGCCCCAGAGAGACTTTTCCACCTGCACCAAAACCTAAACTCATACCGATTGGGCTTCTGCTTAAACGAAGTTCTAAATAAGCTCATCGGAACCCCGTCCTGATTCCCACCACAACATTTGATGGCGCTATCACCCACCTTAATTATCAAATCAAGTCGGCCTTCACGAAAAACTACACCCCGCACCTTCTCAACTCACACCAACACCGTCGAGCTAATCTGCCTCATCCAGGAGCGCCGAAAGGCGCAGAGAGAATACATCACTGCTCACGACCCCGCGCTGAAATCAAACACTAATCCATCTGGTGGAAACCCAAGCCTTCCGGGAGCACAGGAACGCGACAATAACGCAATCAAAATTCCCAAATCAATAATGCAAATTTCGGAAATTGAACGGCCTTGACAGCTTCCACAGCGCCGGCCACCGGCAGTACTCAACCGCCCCCACGGCCTACCTCCCACCTTACGACCACCGCAGTGAAAGGGAGGTTTCAAAGATACCTGCAAACGTTTCTCTCCGCTCTATCGGCCTCACTTTCCAGCCATCGCTGTGAAATTTTACACCCACGCCTCTACACGAAACGGTCTGATCATGCATCATAGAGGTGATGAGGTAAGTGACTAATCTAAAACATTTATGTTGAAATGAGTGGTGGCCACAAACTCTCATGAAAGCAAAGAAATTACCTCCTAAGGCTGCCAGCCTCTAGCTTCTATTGATACTGCCTGTACTTGGTGTGATATTTCCCGCAGCAGAAATCTGCGACTGTACTCGGTAATTCCGAAACTGGAACAAAAACCAGTGTCTCCGAAACTATCGGCTGATCTCCTCCTGAATCTGGCAACTTTAGAAAACTTCATTCTCAAGATAATCCGCCAGATTTCGAGCAGCGAGGAATAACTAGACGAAGTCTGGTTTTCGGAAGAACTGCCCTCCGCTGTTCGTTCTTCTGCCTTGTAATTTTCGCTTACTGACCGCCACTGCCTCTTCCAGCCTCGATTTCTTCGCCTGATACCGTCCACCACCACTTCTCCACAACCGTCTCTGATGTCCTCTACATTCCTACTTCAAATCTAACTACAAGTTATCTTATCAGCTCGATTTTCTCTGTCATCTACAAATCTTACATTCTCTGCTGGCGTCTCACAAGGAGCCGTGCCTTCCATTCTTTCTCTCATAAATGACTCCCCTAGCACCACAGGTGGTGTGAGCGATTTTATCTACGCCGACGACGTAGCGTTCGGTGCTAAAGATAGTCGAACCACCCGCCATCGCAAACCGCAGCGCCGCAAATGCGCTCAAGCAAATCGAGCACGGAAACGGCCTCACGCCATCGCGCAGAAATGCCAGGTAAATCGGCCCACACAAGTTCTCTCAACGCGTACACTGTCGCGCCCATCCGTCACATGCACACTCTCTCTCCGTGGCAGAGACGAGGATTAACACGAAGGGGTACCCTTGACTGACGCCTAAACTGGAAATGCCACCTACAATGTGAAACATAAGGAGCCATGCTGATTCACGGCTACACCGCCTCTTCCTGTCTTCAAACCAAATCCTTCAGGATAAGTGGTGAAAATCTGGCCTGTACCTCTCGCGTGCGTACGGGAGCGCGGGGCTCTACGCGCAAGAGGTGTGGGCGGCGGTCATGGGAAGGCACCGAGAAGCCCACGCGCGCTGAACACTCTTCTACTCGCGTCGCTTCTGCCTCCCCACCTGAGAACAACTCTCGATAGAGTCAGAACAGAAACACTAACACAACTGCCACCGCCTTACACACTCATACGAGAGAATCAAAACACTTTCTACCACCATCCACCTCCACCCACTTCCAACCTTCACTCAATACTTCATACAAAATCACGACATAAAATTAAAAACTCCCATATGACATAATTTTCCAAAACTACATAGTTTATCTATCACTTGTATACATCTACACTACACTACACAATAAACATGGAAAATGCAATCGCACTCAGGCATGCACCGTCCTGCAGTTCACTAAGGTCCCACTCACACCCATTTCATTTACTTCTTTCCTAAACTCACAAGTCACCACAAACCATGTAAACGTAAATACTGCATTCTCATTTATGTAGACCTACCATTCACGCATACCACATCAATCTGCATCTCCATCTCTCGTATCACCCATTCATCTCATCCACTGCTCATTTCACCATCTACTCATCTAATGAATTTTAAGCACGAGGCATTTATATTCATGTTGTATGTAATGTCCATGTAATTGGCCTTATGAGCATTACATGTATGTCTATTATGTCTATACTTATGTCTACTACTTATTCATCCTATTTACTTGTGTGCATCTCTTTATATTGCTGTACTTGAAGGTTTTAGCTTTCATTTCCTTTCTTCTTAATGTAATTTGTTTCATGCATTTGAAGTCATATGCATTATGTCTATGGAACTGTGTTTCATTGCTGTATTATACTTCAACATCTATGGGGTGGTGGCTTTATTTTATTTTTTATATTTGTGCTTCAGTAATTGCTATGCATTAATGTATTTAGAGTCGTGGGAAATTATAAGCAAAGAATAAAAAGTAGTTATAATAAGATAGAATAAAATTTAAATTAAAACTAAAATGGATAGATTAAATACAAAAGCCACCTCTAAAATGTACAAAATAAAAATCACAAATAAACAAAATAAACTGAGAGGATGCAATGACGGGATGACTTGATTGATAGAAAAACATCACTCTTTTGGGAGGAGCCAAGAACCAATCACCAAATAAAAAATTATATCAACCAACAGGAAAGCGATGTGCCGCGCCGCCCAAATGAGATAACCAGGCGCCAAAACTGAAATCGGCAGAAAAAATGAGCACCACTATGGTAGATTCCAGGAGCACGCCGCCAGTTCGGATACATATTGACGACGGTCTGCGCGCATAGTCGTATTACAGTCACTGAAGACCTCCGCTCCTTCCGCCCTGTACGCCCGGGTGCGTCTCTGGCGCGGGAGGCGATAGTACCGCCCTCCGTGCCGGAGCGCCTATCGCTGGCCCCAGCCATGCTTCGCCGCGTCGCTTTAGAGTGACCTGCGCTATCGCTGTTACGCGTGAGCGTTTTAGTGCCTAAAAATTCAAACTGCGGAACAGCAGTCATAATATTCTCCGCCGAAGGGTTGCTTGTCCGCCGGACAGCAGAGCAGCAAATAGAAATCGCCAGCCCTGTTCCAGACGCGCGCCCGCGCGCACAGAAAGCCGCAGATCCATCTCTCCCGCGGCGGAACCGATGTCGCGCCCAGCATTGATAACCTGCTGGGCTACATTTGCAGTGGCACGCACAACGATCCGGCCTCCAGGAGGGAGATGCGCCCGCGGAGAGCGTGCCGAGGCCGCCAAGCGTGAGCGCACGCGCTGCACTCCACGCAGGCCTTCCACACCGCCTGAGACGCCTGGCACGCCACCTGCAGCGCTGACGCACGGCAGTGGAGCCCGACGCGCCGCCTGCCACGGCGCCTACCTGTCGCTTCTTCATTCCAGCCCGCCTATCAACATCTTCAATTGTGAACCAGGAGGGCATGCCCACCCCATCTACTCAACACGGCTACCAGACGCCGAGAGCGAGAATTTCAAATACCGACAACGACGATGGTGACGACGGCTGACAGCTGCGGTCGCGCGCCTCGTGTCGCCAGGAAACCTGAACCCTAGCGCTCGATTCCGTGCCGGTGCGGAACCGCTACCAGCAACTAACACCGCGCCACTCCCGCCCCCAGGCACCACCTGCACCATGCAGCAGAACGCTGCCGCCTTCCGCGCCCTCAGCCCCATGCCCCGAGAAACCGTCGGGAATCCACCAGCAGCCAGGTGGACGAAGATCTTTGGCCGCCTCGGCCCCACTCACCGCCCCAACTCCGCGGAATCCACCACCCCGCACCTTCAAGCAATTCGCTGGAAATCGCGCCGACCACGGCACACCACGGCTGCTGGAAAGAATCGCAATTTAACTGGATGGCTAATCTTTTTGGGCGCGCTGAGCCGAGCGGACGCCACTGGGCTTGTCATTCGCGGCCTTCCTCCCACAACGACGAGCTGCGCGAGGAGCCAGAGAGAGCAGGATCGTACACTTCATATGGGGCGACATGCGGCGCCCTCTAATTCGAGCAAGGCAAAACCGCCAGCCTGGCCTCATGTGGTGATTGACCTGCCACAAAAATCAACCACAAAGGAAATAACTGTAATCAAAACCTATAATCGCGTGGAGGAGCATCGCGGAGCGACCGTGCCGTACCGCGCGGTGCCAGATGTGGGGCCATCCAACGGGTGCAGGAGGGATGCTGTGTGTTTGTATTGCGGGGCGGTCGTTTCGAGGAGCGCCTAATGCGCAAACTGCCAGCACTCTCATTACGGAGCGCGTGGCCTGTGTTACACGATTAGCGCCGCGCGGGTAGCGCCCGCGCGCTCGCCAGCGCGCTCCGCTGACCACGCTCGGCGCGCTGAGTAATCATTTCCCCACCAGCCCTGGCGAGGCGGAGACGACAAAATTAAAGACATATTTTTGCGCTCCAACCTTCTGGTTTTGAGCTAGAGAGACAAATTAAAAAACTAACTATACTCTAAGCGACCTATTTACAATCAACAGTGCCTCTGCTTTGTATTTACAAAATTTAAAGAAAATTAAGCGGCGCCTGCTCTAACGCACGTGGAACCGCAGCACGAGCGAATTCGGGCAAGATACCGCGTCGTCCCAATAATGTAAACGGGCTGAGGTGGTGGAGCGCTGGTGCCCGTCCCGGCATTGCTCTGAAGGGCCATTTACTCCCGGTTTGTGGTCTAGCGCACGAGAGAGATCCCAGCGCTCGTGAAAGTTGCGTTTAGGGAAATTGTTTCGACCATTTAGCAGCCTCTCTGTCCTGCAGAGATGAACGGATTTCTGCTTAAACTGCGCGCGCCCGCTCATTAACGGATCACAAAGCGGCGATGAACTTTGACAGTTCCAGTTCTCTTAGTATTGTCTCACTGTCTGAGCTCAGGGCGAGAACTCTACTGCGTGACAGTGGAGTTTCTGCTTGAAGGCCGATTTCATGTTGGCCAAGGATCCACGTTTGCCGATCTCGGCCTGTATTTACTGGTTTATCCTTCCACGAGTTCAGCTGAGCCGAGAAACCTGCCCAGTTTGTGTCACGCGAAGTCTGCACTATTTTCGCACTCGCCAAGGGGACGCCATTAACGCACGATACTGGATTCAGATCGAAATCCAGTGTGGCAACTGAGCGGGGAACCACGCACTCAACGCCTCACACGACTGCTAAATCACCTGGCCCTCTTAAGCTACGTACCTGGAAATGCAGGGCTGTTCGGCGCAGATCGCGCCCCGCCCTTTGTCGCTACAAGATTGTACCTTATTACTGGATTCATTAGCCTTAGGCCGCCCCAGGTTCATGTCTGGCGTTAAAGTCACCCAGAAGGATGACTTTGAATTTAATGCGAGAAGCGCACTGTGCCGGACCTAGGCCTGATCTGGCAGTGATGGAGACGTACTCAGTCGCCCGTTTCCTACCAAACGTACGCCCTGACCGCATCTAGACGCCGAGCAATATGGACGGTCTGAGCTTCGGTAATTGGCGCGTAGTACAAGCGCTACGTCACACCTGGCTCGCACCGCGGTCTCTGCGATAAACAGCGAATCCCGGAGTTTGAATTCGTTCACTACTGGAGTCACGTCTTTTGTGTGCCAAACTGTCTAATTGAAATTCATTAGTAAAATTTTCTATTAGCTGGGCTTCTAGGCCAGTACTTCGCGCTCTAAGTACAAGCGCGGAGGTGCTGGTTTAAACTACGTTTATAGAGTTAGACACTTTGACGCAAATGTCTGTACAAATAAATTAAACAATTTGGGAACTGGCTCCGACATCGTGCAGCAGCTACGGGGTGCAGGGCGGAGTCTGGCAGCCCTGAGGGCGTCGTGTTGGCTCCTCGAGGAGTGCGGCGCTGAGGCGCCCTGCGATCTCGTTCCAGGCTGGCCTGCCGTTACGCCATCTGAGGCGTTGGGCATTGAGTGAGTAGTTCTGGTGCAGTGAGGACTCCTGTACTATTGCCGAGTCTACTAGTATTTGGTGGAATTGCGCCATAGTTTGCGGAATTGCGCCATATCATCGCTGTTTTCGTAGGACGTTCCAATGGTGCGCGCAGGTTGGCGCTCATTCATTAAGGAGCTCGGTGACCTTACCAGCGAGAGTGAGATCAAAAACTGACAACAGCAGGAAACGTCGACGGAACAACGGACGTCGGCGGTCCAATATGGACCCGAGGAGGAAGGAGCTGGGGCGCCGGCGAGGACGTAATGGACCACAGCGGGACTACGTCATGGACGCCGATTTGGTAAAACCATGCCAACTGCATACGATTACATGCGATGCGGCGCAATCCACTCCCACCTTCCGCAGGACCGACGCCCACCCCACCCCACCCACGACTTCAATCCTGCTAAAAAGCCACGGAAAGCCCCTCACCACCATAGAACCTCCCCCAATCCTCTCCCAAAACCGATTCTCTCCCACAGCCCCCACTGACCCTGACCCAATACTTGCCCTCCAATCCCAACCCTACCTAAAAGCACAACACCACAGCCAACCTAACCCTGACAATTTGACTAGAAACCTAAAATTGAGCTTCTAAGATCACCTTCAATCCATCTTAGACTAACGAATTAGATTAAAGATCTCTAAGGAAAACCACAAAGAAGATGATGATTTAAATGTACCAGGAGAGACTTACTTAATTCAACTGACTGTGATGGCCTGCAACAAACACAGGAAAGAATTAGACAAGATCAGGGTCCACCCAAGATTGGAAAGGTCTATACTTCTTTGTGATTTCATTTAATCACTTAATATTACAACAGATGCACAGAAAAAACGACTAACTAGTTATAAAACACTACCATCAAACTAAGACTAAGACCTAGCCAAAGACAAACTAGATGCTAGAACATCGAAACACTTCTATCTATCTGAAATGAAGAAACGTGACGAGGACGGACATCCACACATTAGAATCTGTAATCACTGAGGTACCTAGACATGAAATAACGACCATTAAAAAGAACCCTACATTACATCGGATCATTATAAATTAACAGGCAAGATCATACAAGACAACGACTGGCAATTCTAATACAAAATCCGAGACTTTATCGTCGAGGAAATCACTGCTGACGGCCAAATAGTATGCGCCTACTGCACCCAATGCCATCCAACTGAATCCCGCCCACCCCAAATACAAAACTTGCCCAAATGCAACAACTGCCACCATAAGTCCACTCAGCCTCCACCATCCTATCATACATAATAAAAGACCGTTAATCCAGAGAAAAATAAAAATCTAACTCACAAACTCCCAAACATTCAGTTCCAGATCATCCCATCTGTCATAAACTAAATCATATTTGTCTGTTTCCACCAAACCTGATAATCCCAAAACCTAGCAACTCCTAGAACTCAAACCCAAACACTCTATCCACCTAAGCATATAGTGCACTGCCTCACTCCCTATGCAATACTTCAACCTAAACCTAATTGACATCCCACGTGGCCCAGAGGACATCCTAACAAAATTATCTCCGCAGGTACATGGGAAGATTGCTTGAAATCTTCTCCCAAATGGCCCCAAACCTCTGCTTCCTCTCTCTCTCATGAAACGCACATATGGCATCACCAACCAGAAAACCTTCCTCACCCACCTCTAGACTACTCCATCGGAATCCTATTCTACAAGAGACTTTCCTGAAACTTAAACATCCTTTCACCATCCAAAATTCATATCTCCCAATTGCAACAACAGAGCCCTATCCCCTAGTAAAAATGGAGTGCACGGCCATCCTAATTCAAAATCCATTCCTCACGCCTCTACAACTACCCTGACAACCACCCTCGAGTACAGCTCTACAAAATAGGGCACCCCATCACTCCTACTTCTACGTACAAACCTAAAACCCTCTTCCCACCTCTGATCTCAACATATTACTTAACTAAACCTACCTTTATCCTGGCTGGGACCTAAATAGTAAATCAACGATTGGGGTCAAGACAAAACAACACGACGGGACAGAAAACTGACAATTCTTATTGACAACAATCCCACCATCCAACTGAACAGTCCTGAACTCACACACTCAAATTGACTCATCCACATGACACTGACATAACTTACACTCTCCAACATCCACGTCTCCACCCTCATCCCAAATACAACCCATTCAACTCCTCAGACCATCTTCCCACTGTCTCCACTCCACTCTCCACACCCACTAACACCCAAACCCACTCCTATCCAGTTACTGACTGAAACTTACTCCCACACTCTCAAAAACTAACCTCCGAAATATAATTCTAGAAGAGTTATCAATTTCATCCATCACTCACCCATCAAATTATCAAACCTACAAGAAAGAAATCACTAATCCCAAACCTCCACCTAACCCTTCCTGACGACATCATTCTCCTAATAAGACGAAAGAGAAGTTACTAAGACAATTTCTTGGTACAGACGACGAAACAAACGGTTCCAAACGGACCCAACAGACCTGCATGTTAAAAAAACTACTAAAACAACACGAGACAAACAAATACGATAAACTCATAATTGACAGCAGCCCCAATGGCCACATAAAATCATACAGATGAAACCCCACCACCACATCCCCACTCTTACTTACAAAATATACTACCTTTGATCCCCAAAGATTACAACACTTACCTAATCCCTGGCTGATAGCTTCCATCCCGTCAACACTGCACACCCTGTGCAGGAAATCATCAAACATCAAAAATACCTCCTCACTACCACCAAACCAACAACAAACTGACAATGACGGAACGATTGAGAGAGAGCACACAACTCCATAGACAATAGTAGCCCTGAACTGATGGAGTTCTCCCAACTAAAACAATTTCCCACGAAACGGTATCCGCCTACCCACCTCTTTAACTTAACTCCTGTCTAGAAACATCCATTTCACCTCCGAAGACCGCCCAGTCCCACTGATTCCTGAACCGGCAACGACCATCGGCACCTAAACAACTTCCAATCTCATCATCACCATCCTGGAAAACTTGAGAAAACCATTTCCGACTCACTCATCTCGATCCTATAATCCCACTAACACAATTTGTTTCCAAGAGGCGCCTTCCAGGCCTCCAATCCCTCTCCACCTGGCTATCTCTGCTCACCTCCAGATCCCTAAAGAGATACCAGCAATCCCCATCGACTCCCACCCAGGCTTTGACACTGCATCCATGAAATACTTCTCTGATGAAACTTCGCCTCACGCCCCTGCAATCACCTATTTACCTCACTGTAGTTACCGCATCCAACAGATCCTCCAGTCCGCCAATTTTCCAAAACCTTGAAACCTTCCCATCTAAGTCGGCGTCCCAGGGCGCCGTGGCCTCCTGATCCTTTCTCACCGGCATCAACGATATCCCACTAACTCGTGTCAAACTTCTCACGCTGATGACCTAGCTCTGCCTCATCACCCTCCAAACTCCCTTACCATAAACATACAACTGCCCTGAAACTTTCTCTCCGCTAATGAAACTATAACAATAAACCCACTCAAATCCTGCCATCTTCTCGTACAAAACTCTAATCCACTCCCCACCCTCACTATAAAACCACCTTGGCTCCTGCAATCCGAAGGCCACTCAGTCACCCAAAACTCCTAAGTGGTCCTCCACATCCAACACACCATCACTAAAATGCAGGAACTGTGAATGCCCTCTACCTCCTCTCAAACCAAAACCTAACCCCTGAAAGCTAACTCATCTACTCTAACTGATCCATCCTGATATATGTCCATCCACATGGATTGCCATCCTCCACTCAAATCTATCCTAGTACTCTAACGGAACAGAGAACAGGGTCCTGCCCATCGGTCCTCCCATGTACACCTGATTCAACACATCTGCTCCAACCATGATCAACCCCTCATATCCTACCTACATCCACAACTCCGCAATTCCATAACACAAACTTCACCACCAACCTAACCTTCAACCCCTACAACCCCACACCCATTCTCTCCAACTCTCCCAGACACTCCCACAAGAAACATCCCCTGATATCCTCCAACCCCCACTCCATATCACCTGAGCTGCAGTAGGCAGCATGAAACACGTAGACAATAATTTACTAAACAACATAGAGACAGACAAACTGATCAATCACGGGATGCCTCAAACCTCCTATCCCAAACCCCACCTCCAATCCTGGCCTACCCTGTTTCTGAAATACAAAAATGACAAAATTTTTTTTTAAATATTAAAATTTAATCTTTTTATATATATTCTCCCCATCCTTATCCTTTCCCATTCCTATTCCTACCTATCCCAATAATCTAAAACCCAACCATAACAAACTTACTCATCTCATCCTGTCTCTGTAACTGTCTGAAAATCCCAAAGAGAACTTATGTCCGAACGAGATGAAGTGCACAGCTAGAGCAAAGGTCCGTAATAACGAATAAATGTAAACAAATTTAATAAGTCGCCTTACGATAGGCATTCTTTCGCTAAAGAAAACGCTTTTGCTACATGTGTCTTCGCCCTGACATGGTCCTTCCACCTGCACCGTTGTTATACAAATTAGGACATACATCATACGCTGCCTATGAGAAGCACATCCAGAGAGCACGCTGGAAGAAACGGCAGCTAGTATGATGGAGTGAATCTGTGTCGTGGAATGCGTGCAGCCAAAAATTCTGAGAACAAGTTTAAAGTTTAGGAGCATTACCCGATAACAGCAGCACTATCTGCTAATCATGCGCATCGGCTGTAAAGAAATCTGTAATTATGTCCAAATCACTTTGCCTAGCCATCGGAGTGGTGGTACTGTCGCAAACTCTGATCCAGTACGCCATTCAGTGGCCAGTTCGTAGCAAATCATTTCCCAATTCTAAATGCACTGTGGTAAAGAATATTATCTATTATCTTCCTCATTTGATTCACTGTTTGAAACTTCCTAAAACAAACTGGTTGATTCTACCCCATGTAAGGCCTCAGATATTCTAAGAGTGCTGACATTTTGGAACTGTTTAAGATCGCAGTATGTTTAGAATCCTCAACCAAATTTAACTAACTTGAAAGAAACTGCACTAGGACATATCGTGACTGGTAATTACAAAAATTTGTCCTTAACTAGAACTAGCTCTGCAATTTTGCCATGGAGCAATTTAATTTTCAGAAATTTGGAATTGAGAATTTCTGAACTGACACTCTTCAAGTAAATAATGACTTCTCATGAGAATATTTTGACTCTCTGCCTTTGACAGCGTCATGTATATCCGTTGGAACACCAGTCTGCCGCCGCTGTCTCTGTAAGAATGCGATGAATGTTCTTCACATAGAATCCTGGTTTAAAACAATCATTGTAAGAACTATACTCTAATTAATGGTAACATCTCCTGTTAGACTACATGGAGCTCAAAACCAGATCAGTTTGATGGTAAGGGATTAATTACTTGATACATCACCCTGCGTTCAAAAACGGAAAATTAGAATTGCCGAATGTTTTTTGCACTGCCCGAGAGGCACAATAGTTTAATGCCATCAGTCCTAATTCAACCTAATTCTTTTTCTTGCTGTTTAACTTCCACCCTTTGGTCTTGGCGAACTTAGCATTTTGCGTGATACTGAAAGTTCACTGGTGCGTTAAGAGCCCTGGAACAAAGAGACTTTCAGCGCATAGTTTGGCATTCTGAGAAGACTCACCAAGGCAGGCGTATAAAGAAAAACTGTTACGTACGACTCACCAGCTCCGCTTCTTGCTACGCGGGGCATTTCTGCAGTTGGCAGTAGAAAAATCAGCGAATTCCTCCGCTTCAAATTAACTAGAGGCAATTCTATGTAGATGATCTTGTTTAGTTGCTCTACGTAAATTGGCTCTCGCGATACTCATATGAATACACCCAGTTGTTAAACAAAGGATGTTTTCTCCAAGTGGGCGATCTAATGCGCGTTGTACATTAACGAACCTTTATGGTTCCAGCCACTGAACCAGTTCAACTCAGATATGGGATGTTGCAAACTGGCCTCATGTGATTCAGAGACTGATAAGCAATTATTTTCACGCAGAACTGTTATCTGGCTACGAAACGTACCATTCTTTTGAGACGGTAAATCGTCTGATCTGCCAGCTCTGCTCTGTCCCCTGTAATTGATGCAAGAATCAAAATTAAAAAATAGATGGATGATCAGAAAATTGGCAGAATTAATGGACAGACTGAGAATTTTTACTAACCTATTCATGTTAAAATAATTCTGCCTGGAAAACGGAATAAATCACCGTTTTGTGATGTTAACTCCACTATTTATCCGGCAGTAATTTACGCTGGAGTCTCAACAATTCTTCCCATCTGTCGTTTAAACCAGAGTCGCTCTGGCGAAAACTGCTGCAATAATTCCTAGGCCTGAGCTTGTGCTGCTTTGCTAGCGCTACGCTAGCAGATAAAATTATTAAACGATCTCGTTAACGGAAGTGTATTGCGTGACGCACAGGTAGTGGCCATTGACTGAAACCTGCCACCGAACTCCATACGGCCAATCGCAGCATAAACTAATCCCACCAGAACTTCAATATTGCGCACCACGGAAAATCCGCAACGTGGCATCGAGAGGCGTATGCTCCTGGCAACCACTAGCAAATCATCCATGGTGGCATGGACCTGAGTTTTGTTGTTGCCTCACTCGTGGCCCGGCAAATAGTTGATGAACTTGGCCTGCCTAGGCCATGCCGCGCCTTCGACGCCGCGCCTCCAAGCACCTTCGTTAACTAGATATTCGAATATAATAACGTTTGGTGTATCGTGGTGGGCTGTTAGCCTACACAACGCCGGCAAAGCGCGAAAGGCGTCGCAATCAGGTGAAACTTGTCTTACGGGACTCCCGGAATGGTCTACGAAATCACAATCTGAAGTAATGGTAATACGAATGTTTCTCTGCTGAATTAATCAATTGTCTACCAATAAATACCTTGCTAAAAGAGCCTTACGTCTTAATCTATTTATAGATGAACATGGATTGTTACATAGGAAGCTGACCTAATAAATATAATTTGGAGTTCGTTCAAACCACCATTCTCCCTTTGGTCATTCTGTTTCAAATTAATTATTAACCTGTTCATTACGAAAATCACCCAGCTCCCAGCGTTGCTTTGTGTTCCAGGATTTGTAATTTCAAGGACTGCGCGCCAAAGTGTTGTTCGCAGTTGTTTCATTGCTCGAGCCAGACTACACCAGCTGAATAGATCACAACGGCTTCCATCATGTCGGGTCAGCGCCCTACCTTCTTTGCATGTTGTGGCCCTGATTTCATGCTACCCATCGGTGTGCGTGACCTCTTCGATTAGCCAGCATAGAAAGTCATCTAATTCTTACCGCAGCTACTCGTGCCATTTCGAATACGTCGTCGGCAACTCCGACGTATTTCACCAGCGCTCAGGCGCCCTAAGAAGCTAGATGTGAAAACCATGTCCTATATAGTGACAACGCTGAAACGTTTGTGTTGTGTAGAGGAAACAAGAGGATAAAAGTAAGTGTTTCCAGGAAAGGATTGATTTTTTAACTGACAACAAAATAGAATGGAAAATTTATTCACCTATTTTCCGCATCATGAGGTTCGAAAGGTAAAATATGTTAAAGTTTGGTTGTATAACTGAATAAGATTAATTTTATTGTCGAAAAGTTCCTAAGTTCATTGGACAGGAGATAGAAACCATTTTAAATCTAAAACCACTGTACTCCATTTCCGATGACTCCTAGTCAATCAAGTTTTAACTCTGCCTCACTTCCTTCCAGGCAGTCACGTTGGCTTTAGCCGCCTGTCTGAATTCTACTTAACTGCTCCATGTGTCCCAGGCCAGGCACAAAGCCTCTTCTGAAACTGAGCTCCACACAACCAGCTGCAGGTCAGAGCAAGGTGGCGGCACGCAGTCCTGACCAAAATTGGACAATGGTGATAAGGCAGCCAAGGCCTTCCAATTCTTCGTTTGGCCTTGCTGAAGGTTTCCACATTCTGACGCGATTATTTGCGCTGAATTGTCGCAGACTCGTACTACCCGCATCTCATTGAAGATCTGCCCCACCCTGGCTGAGAATGCTGATAACTCAAAGCCGATGCCGCTCACTCTACAAGTATTGTAAAGAGGTTGAGAGAGAGCACCTATGGCTCTTGGCAACCCTCATGTCCCACTCAGCTCTCAGCACAAAAATTTGAAAATTTAAGTGATCATAAAGATTGAAACTGTACATCATCTAGAAGCCAACATCCATCTGAGAAGATTTTATACTCATAGTTTATAGGAATTTATTCTGTAATTAGGTTAAGTATGGTAACAGATAATTTTGTCATCAATTTTCAAAACAGTAAATTGAAAATCTAAATACACATGAGAAGGTTTAAAACAAAGTGAAATTGTTATAAAACTAATTTTAGGTTGGTTTGACTCTGAGGGAAAAATTGCACTTGCAAATGTTTTTTATTACTTTGAAAAAGGTTTAATATTTCATTATAAGAAATGACTACTTTAATGGTTCACCAGTCACATCTGGATTTTAGAGAAATTTACGGTTGTATAGAGCATTTGTCGGTCTTTATAGTTGCAAACTTACGTTTTAAGACAAAACAAAAATTATTTCATATATTTACCAGCTTTTAGTTCGTAATCACCGCCAGGGGTCCTCTACGCATCGATCACCCTGCGGTCCTGCACGACCATGCCACGTTGCCCATCGCATGAAGTAACTAAACCTTGGTTGAACAAGGAGCCTGTACAGCACCAGCACGAATCGATACTTCCCGCCATGCCTCCTGACGCCTAGTGACCCTCTCCCTCTGAGAGGTCTATATGCCGCGCACAATTAGCGCACCTCGCCTTTGCACCAACTTGCTTTGCCTTTGTCTTGCTGAACGTGCCTGGTAATGCCCTTTCATAGCTCACACGAGCATTGTCTATATGCGTAATAAGCCCTGGCTCCTGAGAGTCGTTATTATGTGTTTTATATGTGTATGATGCTTTTATCTGGATTTAGGCAATGTTGGTTTTAATTTGTATGGAAATTGATCTAAAACTTGCATTTGCCATGGTTCTGCACTTCGCTGTTAATAGTGCAGGTTTATTCTGTCTTTGGCATTTAGACAAAGCAGATTTCATTGATACCGAATGCCTACTCTCTGTCTGCTTTGTAGCCCATGCTGCAGGTTTGGCAGCGTTTGGGCATCTTGTTGGCTACGAAATTGCTGTGGTGCCATATGGGTCTGTGTAATACATCACTGTATTAATGTTATCACGACAGAAGTTATAGTTGTAAGACGACATCGATCGATCTGATATTTATGGAGCTGTAAATAGGCGCCGCTGGTCCGAACGGCATTGGCTCTGATCCATTGTTAGTGCGTCTCTGTCCCACAGCTGGCTGCCTGCATCGTTCAGATACAGCGCGTGATGGCATGCTTTTGGTTTGATTCTGCAATAGACAGGTCATTTACTTCGGCGGGGTGTCACTGCAGCTTAGTTGAACGAAAGCACATGGGCAGGTCAGCCACTCAGCTTCGTTCCATCCTGTTGTTTCTGTAATTGTTGGTAAGATGTAAATTTGGTAAAGATGAATGGTAATCGTATTAATGCACTCATACACAATCTTTGGTTTTAACTTTGAATGGCCTGTTTGTAATACACGCTAGTCATATTTTTGTATTGAAACATAGCTGAAAATCGGCATCTTGTCAAGTCATATTTTGTGTATTCATACCTTGTCCTAAAGTGCATTTGACGGGGTTGTTTGAATACAGAATTTGCATAAAGTTCAGACGCATTGCTCAGCGCCTTCCCTTGTGTTCTGCAAAGCCCCATAATCTTTTTGTAAAGAGACGGTATTTGTCTGTGTGTGACAACCTTGTAATCATTTTCGTAATTCTTTATCATTAGGTCTAGCAGGGTAAAATTTATTTTGTATGTTATTTGCTATTCAATAAACGTAAAAGTTGTGAGTTATTTGACTGTTATACATTCCACTTCCGAGATCCTGGAATCTATGTTCCTGCTCTTCCGAATCGAGCGTCCTCTCCAAAGGCTCTGATTGTGACGACAGTCTACACGATTCCAGATTTCTTAGGGGTTCTCTGCGTTATCTCCGAAACTTTCCAGTTAGGTTAAATGCATGGTCACCTCGCCTTATATTTGTTTGAAGGCAAGGTTTCATGTAAAGATTAATTTGTGCTGGGTCTTGGTATAGGCTATGACTGTAATTTACGAACTTAGCAATCACTAAATTTTTCCAATATATGATCCACCAAATGTTTTGAAAAGTGAAAACTAGATTCATGCTCTCACATTTTTGTCATCAGAATAAACATTTAACAGGAATAGCAACAATTATATTATTCTAATGAACGACAACAAACTGTAAAGAAAATATAAGACTGGGAATCTTATTGACGGAAAGCCAAGTCCTTGCAGACGGAAGGTAAGAAAGGACTTTCATTGAGCTTCTACCCGGGCAGCATCCTGCAACCTCGATCCTGCAATGCTACCTGGCGCGCGCACGTAGCGATCTCCCGCCCCCGGCCAAGGAATGAACCTACAGACGTCAAGTACTGTGCCTGAGAAACCTTGGCGTTGTTCATTGAATGGTGGAACTAATGGACAAAAGCATGGCAAGCTCCACCCCATCGTACTGCATTTTTCATAATAAAACGAGACCTTGACGCCAATCTACCTAAAAAGTATTGCGTCTTTCCAATTCTGCACGATATTCTCAAATAAATTGATTTACTTACACCATCTGCCAATGGTCTCTTTAAAAGTGCATGAAAGTGAGGCTTAAGGTTTTCATTTTGCGCAGAGAAACACGTAGCGACAAATCTTGCGTTATTTTTTGTCTGTAATTTGTTGGTTTTCTTGGTGTTTGCAATTTAATTTGATTTTGGGTTAGCTAATCTTAAAACTAGGATCAAAATGAAGATTGGACAATTTTTTTCATGTAACAAATTAGCGACAAAAAGGACAAATTTGAGCCTAGTTTCCAATACTTTCGACAACTTTGCGATTCTAATCTCAAGGAGGTCCTACAAAGTGGCAACTGGTTCCAGAATCCATCGGCAATTGCTTAGAAATGATACGCGAAGCTTAATAACTGTGTCAGATCTCTAGCGCCTCTTCCTTCCACGTAACTGTTGCAAAGGCTATATCTGTTGAGACTTTTGTTTGAAGTGCACAAGGATAGCGTTCTTAACACCATAGAAGAAGTTGTAAGGACACGAATGACCTTTTCATTGATTGTTAGTCATTCCAAGTACGTCAACGTTAATACTATGTCCGATAGATGGATCTTCCCCAGGTTTGGTGGCGAGATCCGGCTCTGTAACCCATCGTCGGTTAGTGGGCTTCTCCATGTTTTCTTCAGTGGAGCCTCGTGCCAGCCCTGACCAACTTAAGCTCCTGGGCAGTCTCTGCATGCAGGAAGGTATGTAGGTGTCAATGTGTAAGTAAGGGGTGATAGATGCAAGAGGAAGAACATCGTGCGCAGTCCTAGAAGAATTCTAGTGGCCGTTACTCTGATCGTAGCCTTCAGTTCTCCGATCATTGCCATTCAAATCGCAGAGAAAGATTTTAAACAACGGCACTGATCGCTACCATACAGAATACCGTCTAAGACCTGACAATTAGAATATTCTTCCTACCAACGTACAGATCCTGACCTAGCTAGAATAAGGCCTGCCAGGAAATACGCCACCGTCGAGGCTCGAACACTAAGACCTCTGTCAGAAATCAAAGTATTTGATATTCAAATGGGGTAAAATCAAATGATTTTCCAAAATAATTGGCATGATTCTACTAAATACAAATCTAACATTATATTCTAACATCAGTTTTCAAGTGCTTCATAAATCAAATGATTAAGTCCATAAACATAATTTATACTCATCACCATTACGACCAAGTGACTGTGTGTACATTCTAATTACAAATAAATATTCCAATCTTTGTTTCTAAGACACATGCCTGCAGCGAGGCACTGAATGTCTGGTCCGGTCTTAGCTTTGACGTCTAGTGAAAGGCCTCACTGTACTCGGGTGTCTGCGACTGTCCCTTCCTGCTCTCGGATTAGTCTGTCACCAGATTGCCTACTGTCTTATTTTCTACTTGTAATTTTGATTCATTAATGATTATTTTTAGTATTTTGTATCTTAATTTCAATTATGCATTAAACCATTAATAATGAAATTTACTTTATTAATATTATTATTATTATTATTATTATTATTTAGTATAGGTAATATAGTTCAATTTAAAAATTATAATTGTGCCATAAGCATAATTGTGGATTGTAAAAGATACTGAAATAAATAGTAGAAAAATTGTAAAATGAGATGGGATGAGATAGCACTTAAACACACATATAAATTATAAATATAAATAAAGCACACATAATATTGCAAAACATACAAAAGAAAAGGAGGTAGTATAGCTAATTAATAGCCACACATTCTTCTGCTAATGTGTCAGTTAGCATCGCAACCAGGAAACCAATTACAGACATAAAATAAACTAGAGGTTAAGTATAATTACACAGACTTTCTCTGTAGTAGCTCTCTAATTTTGTGAGTTCACGATGTTCTGTGTCATACTCTTCTGCTGCCATCAATCGCCTAAAACCCTTTGTTTTACATTTTCAACTATTTCATTTAATAGAATGAAAATATTATTTACAGAAATGAAATAATTCTTAAAACGGATGCCTACTTTATAGCAAGTTAGAACTGTTAACTCAGAAAATACAGAATTACTGAGTTACATGGAAAATAACAACAGGAATTTGTCAGTTTTTTTTGTTGCTCAAGAGTTCAAAATGTCTCTTTCTTTAAATACTGAAAAAGGAAATTTCGTAATCGGATATTATAAAGACTCATTGTGTTAACTTTACGGTAGGTGAACGCTCCAAACTTATACATTTTTATTTTGATGTTTCGCATCAGTTCAAGTTTTAAAATTTAAGCAGATTAGTTTAAAATTATAAGCATATATATAGTATTTTGGTTTTATTAATGAGTTTTGATGGGTGGTTACTAACTCAACGTTGGTTATACACCCACTGTTATACCTTTTAATGTTCACTGGTACAAAATTTTAAATTAAGAAATTTAGTTTAAAATGAAAGGAAATTATGGAATACTCTTTAACATCTGATATAGATATATCAGAAGAATACTTCATGACGGGGGATTGAAAACTTGGGCTGTGGAGATGAGCTGGTGGCGGTTCCGACAATACAATGGAGCGTTTCAGTCATGTGGAGCGTTCGCGATGTCACCAGATGCCCTCCACGCGCTCTCAGTCTTCCTCCGCTGTGGACGCGGACGCACGGGTGGATAAACAAGGAACATGTATGATGGGGGATGGCCGAGAGCGGGCTGTAGCACTCGGGGAACTAAAACTGGGATGCAGGCCAGATTTTGTGATGTGGAGGCCAAAGCAAGTCTGGCCACACTATCTGAAGCTTCTGAGAATCAACAGAATCTCCACCGCTGGGACTTTCGCCCAGGTTCATGCAAAAAGGGACACCAGCTTATATTGAAGGGAACAACACATAGCACATGCCAAGGTAAGGTCGTAGACGGAAATAATAGAAAGACATTTGACAAAGAGGGCTGATGTTAGTTCATTGGTTATGCGAACGTACTGAGTCAAATGGATGGCAGTTAAATTCAGCGCATTTAAAGTCTATTCGAACGCAAAATTCTCTCATTTACTAGGAGTTTCATCCATTGCAACACATCATCAGAATATATCTTTAGTATCTGAAAACTGAAATACATTGTTAAAAGTGGTATCTTATTGTGCTTGGTACTTTGGTAATGAGGCTTTAGAAAACGAACATGTAATGAAATCACTCAGAAATAATTGATCAACACTTGATGCAAAATTAGAATTTTGCATCACATAGTTGAGTGAACTTGATCAGAGATGTAATTAAGACAAGACAGTAGAGAGGATTTTCATTTACCAGTTAATATTTAGTTGCATTTATTTGAAATAGGAATGGTACAAACCATGGAAATGTTTGTTTGGTACATGATATAGTTCGACAAAGGAAAGAGGGGTTTTGCCTAGTATCTCTTGTGCGTGTGTGATATGCTCCTGCAAGCTGATGGTTTCCTAGCGTACTGGTGGCGCAGATGTTTCTATTCTGCAACCTCAGTTAGTCTTCCATTGAGAGGAAGTTAATCGTGGATGTGCGAACACCATAACGACCCCACTGTCGCGGATGTAGCCTTGTTGGTCTGTCTCCTCCAAGCTTTGTGCAGTCCATTGTATCAGCTATTTTCCATTCTGCAATGTAGAGTTTCTCCTTCACTGATCTCGAACCACATGTAAAGGAAAATGTTACCTTTAGGTATTCTGAATACCACATTATAAACATGGAGCAGCTATTGTGGATTATTTAATAAGAAAGAAATGCAGGCATATTTGCCACGATAAAGAATGCCAAATACAGGACTCTAAATAACGGGTACCTGCTCAACTCGGCAATTCTGCATGTACGAAGAAATTATGGGGCAAAAGTTTAGGTTTTATATAGCTTCGAGAGTAAACTACAAATGATGTTAAAAGATATTTTAGTTTAAAGATTTTGTGATAGATTTTATTTAATGTTAATTAAATGATAATCTGTGAAATAAATTTTTTATAGTCGGATCTGATTCATAACAACATTTCACAATAAAAACTAAAACTCTACCATGATTCTAGTGTCTCTTAATTATCTAGAATTTACGTGACTCCTGTCTGTTAATTTATCAACTGCGGTCGGTGTCAAAACGACTTCGGTGCGGGAATATATTTTCAGGCAAACGTGATGTCTATTTACACATTTGTGAAATCATATCTACTGTGTGACAAAGAACAATCACGCAAAAAGTGCATACATGCATTAATTTTCAACACTTTGTCTGTTGACATCAAATTAAATTAAATCACTTAACAAATCAAATTAAATTTATTAAAATTAATAATGATTGAAAAGTTTAACCAAGTAGAATCGTTCCGTACATGTTTCATACAATTATATACTAATATCACAAAAGGAACATTAAATTTAAGGATATTTAATGCATATTATCATTTTGATTGTAAAATTTAAAATAACCTGATGTTGCACAAATTACACTGATCTGATTTCATCTATCAATTTGTCCATTTTACCTGTTCCATTGGCAAAATGCTGATGGCCTTTACCTCGGCTTAACACGAATGTGTAATCATTATCTGTGAAATAAACGATCTGGTGTGGGAAAATAGTTATTCAAATTATCGTTCGTCACTTATAAGAAGATTGATCTTGAGAAGAGCCCAAAATTTGTTGATTGATCTCGGCATAGGATTTCCATTATATTTAAGAGCTTTTCTGCATTCAAACAGTGAATGCCTTACTGTAGGATTATAGAATTTTGGAACTTGTAACATTCACTTTCTATTGGTAACATAAAGCTACTTTAATGTAAAATAAAGAATAAATAAATAAATAAGAAATAAATAAATGTTTCAGATATATTACATTCTGCTGCGTTATTTCATTGGCAATACCTTTTGAGCATTATACATTTTAGAACGAAAATATCTGGGTGATCTTGAGAGCATTTTGAATTTCTTTTGAGTAGATTAAAAATTTTCATGCACTAAAATTTTTTCACCTCATGAACTAATGATGCAAAAGAAATTAACTGCAGTTACTAAAATGCACCAATGTATTTGTTAATGATGATAAATTAGCGCCATGCTTCAGCAAATACCTTAAATAAAGGAGTTCGGGTCTGAGAGCGAGGGCTGGTAGACTCGCGAACATTGCACGTTGATCTGGGTCGTGACAAATCGGTGCCAAATGCGTTGGTTATAAAATTATGTTAGCACAAAATAAGATATCTAGTGGTGTGCAAAATCACTTCACTGGATCGTTGAAGTGTCAACTATAAACTTCCGATTTAACATCTAGAAGAGCAAATTGTTTGCATTGTTATTTCTGGCGGGGGATGGTGTTTCAATGGGGCAATTGATAAATTAGTAAATGTAAGGAATTACTATTAAATTGTAATAATAGTTTGATGAAATCAACAAGCCTATGAATCTTGTAAATGCTGATTGACTGACCAACGTTCATCTGTTAACAGAGAATCGATCTTAGAGTGAATTGAATTTGTTGTCAAAAACTGAATCTTTGCCTATAATTGTCATGACATGGAAAAGTCCAAAGACTGTGTGCTGTTTCTTGATAGTACATTAATAAAAGAATCAAAGTTTCAATAGAGACGGTCCATAATAATGTCTTTGAAGCCTAGAAGGTGTTGAAACTGACTTAATTTATTTAAGAAAGGTGCGTTTGTATTTATTTAACATTATTTTCATTTGTTCTAAATTAGATTATAACATGGACATCCCAAGGAGATTCTAATTTAATATGTTTGTTAATTTCCAGGGCCTTTCTCATTAAATTCTTAATCATTAATTTTAATTTTCAAGTCATTCAAAATTTTTCAGCTTCTTCTTACTTGATAAAATACATTTTGTTTGAAACACAGAAATAAATTTTTGTATTTCTAGAATTAATAATACTTGCTATGGTATATTCTCTTTCTACTAATATTCTGTCTTAAGTTTCAATAAATACCTGTCTTGTGGGAAATATATGTTGTGGTTGCTGCTGTATATGATTTTTTCCGTGGAATTAACTAGATGTTGAGATTTAGTGGATTCCCTAGTATTAAACAGCACCACTATGGAAAATAGCTCTGCTGCCCTGATTCTGTAGGTTGTTTGATGTTCTGTGAGCTGACAGAGGTCACAAATTTTAACACACCTATGCGTGCATTTCTGTTACTGCAATGAATTGAACTACGAAGATAATAAGAC
>CAXIVR010000110.1:0-50718 GCA_964035755.1 Teleogryllus oceanicus | reverse complement strand
GTTTTATTTTATAGATAAAAGTAGTTTCTAACTAAGGGTGGAGTTTCTATTGATAAACGGGTAGAGTTTGAAAACTTTTGTCGTGTCTTATGGGCTGTTGGGTGAATTACGGTTGTCCAAGTTAACTGTTTGACCATTAAGACACCTAGGATTTGGCTGGCGAAGAATGAAAAGCCATGGTACATGGTTTTATTCATTTGTAAGGGTATGGGGAAAGGGGAATATGTCTGAGTGTGAATATTTTGGATTGTGATTTTGAGGGGTTGATTTTAATTCTCCATTTGTGGTCCAATTTATAATGAAAATGTGCGATTATATAATCATGGGCCCAAGTTGATGTCGGTATGTGAGTGAAGATAGCAGTATAGTCAGCAAAAAGAGCTATACTTGTTTATGGATTTGGGATAGTCTGCTGTAAAATTGAGAACAGTGTTGGTGAAAGAACCGAACCTTGGGGGACGCCCGCGAGTGGGGAAAGCGTGACATGCATTATTTTTTTTTACTTGAAAATATCTGTCTGTAAGAAAGTTTCGAATTAGTTTCTCAGACACTCAGGAGTTCAATTTTTCGTTGTTAGTTCATTAGTCCATTGTGTCAATCGGTCAAACCCTAGGAAATGTCTAAAATGAAAGCTATTGTGTGCTTTTTATCAAAACAGATTACTATGTGCTCGACAATCGTGCAGTTGAGGGGTGGTTGCATGATTCGGTCTAAAATCAAATTGAGTATTGGAATTGCATAATTTTCGGTAAGTATTTTTGGGAGTCTATTTAAAGCAAGTTTTTCAAAATTTTAGCAACAGAAGGGTGTAGGCTAATATGCCTGTAATTGTTCGAATTTTGGGGTTTTGCTCTTGCAGAATGGAGTATAATTCCCTGTTTCCATGACGACGGATAGTATCCTACCTCAGCGATGCGTTAATATTGCTGTGATTATTGCAGTTGTTTTGTCGAGGAAGTTCTTTTAATGCTTTGTTTGTAACATTGTCTAACCTGTTTTTTCTATTTTTGGGAAATTTTAATTTATATTTGCCACTTCTGGGGAAGAAAATGAAATTTATCTTCGTGGGACAGTGCCCTAGGTAGTTTCATGTATCTTCTACTTCCTATTGAAAATGGGTATTCTATGGGTTGGGGTGAAGACACTTTCTAAATATTCTGCTAGAGCCTTTGCTTTTTTTAGCATATGAGTATGCTATCTTACCATTATTCTGTAAAGGTGGTAGCTCTGTTCGTTCTTTGTAATGCTTTTCTTTCAGTAGTGGTCTGTATTAGGGGTGAATTGACTTAGAGATTTATGAAAGTTTGAAAAGCTAAATTTCTATTTTTTGTTTGACAAAATTTGAGATGTGGTTTAATTACGTTTATTGTTTATATTTCTATTGATTGCCAAACAGTCGAATTTTTCTTTTCTTTCAGTTAGTTCAAAAAGCTCTTCAGGTAGTGTTGAATTGACTTTCTGTGTGACTGATTGGAGGGTATAAGCGCGAATTTAATTATTGATGTATGCAGTTTGGGCTTTGTTGAATTCAATATCTTTGTCTTCGATGGATATCATGTTATATGGATATTCAAACTGCTGGTATTAAGTCACGGAAGTAATTCCAGTTAATTTTACTTTCATTTGTATCGGTATTTTCTAAAGAGGTTTGTTCCCAACGATATGATGATGGAAGAATGATCCAATCTAACTCTGGACTACTTTCTGAGATCGGTGTTATGCCTTTGTAATTATTATATCTAGAATGTCTGATTTCTTTTTGGATCTGTTGGTAGTGGGTGGGTTCTATAGGGGCATGATTTTAATGTACTTCCCCTTGCGTTAATGAAATGAAGCAGTTTCCCCCCTGATGTGTATCCATTGCAGCCCCAAGCTCTGTTTTTCGCATTTAAATCTCCCATCAAAATAAATCGGAACATTGAGAAAGATATTACCGTATTCTTTGACATGTTATGGGTTTGTATGCAGTAATGATAACTGCTTCGATCTTTTGTAGATAATGCTAATTGCTATCGCTTCTAAATCTGTTGAATGGGGAACAGGTACTTATACGCTTAACATCTTTTAAAACTTGATTTTCCCACCCAAGCATTTGTTGAGATCGATCAAGATACTTTTTGAAAGGGGTATGAACAAACTTTTGCCTGGGAGATGAGTTTCGAAAACATGCTATTAGTTTTTTATGTTCGTTTAAGAAGTCCCAAAAGGGAATTTTTTTCCATTTGCATTGGGAAAGTATTCTGAAGCATTTGGTTTATTTGGATCCATTATAGTAATTTAAGAACATGAAAAATCATTTTTTTGGATTTGAGGTTTTAAAAATAAATTACTTGGGATATACATTTGAAATTAAATTATGTACACAGAATTTAGGGGTTATTATTCTATGCTCTATTGAAGGGGGGGTAGAAAGTTTTCTTAGTGAAGGGAAGAAGGTCGGGGAGGTTGTCTGATAAATGTTGATGATGCTGGAGGGGGGGGCAAAAAACGGTGGTCTAGGTGCAAACATTAAAGTATTATTGAATTAAGTTTTGTAATGGTCTTCCGGATTGATTTTGGGATGGTTTTTGCCAGTTTTTAAATTTGGGCATCTGTTTTTTTGGTGTGATCGCATTTACAATTAAATATTTAATTAACACTATCATTTTTTTTACTGAGAGTAGTGATGTTTTTAAACACTTGCCCACCTAGTAATATTGTGGCAATTTGCTGAATGAACAAATCGCTGAAGCCCTTACATTAAAAAGGTTGGTTAGTTTTGTTTTTTAGTTGCACTCTATTATACCTCAATTTCCCCTCATTAAATATATTTTGGTTTTGGGGATTGTCAAAAGATTTTGCTACTATGTAAAGGTTTTCTGGTTTTACGTAAAGTCTACCCCTTTTTTTGGGGTTTCCCAGTTTTTTCGTTCTTGTATAATTTGGCGTCACGTTGGCGGCCGGGGGTGGAGGAGGAGGGGAAGTATCGCTCCCTGCGGGCGAATATGGGCCCCCGGGCGTTGGGATATTTTTGACCTAGGGGACGCCAGCTTGACCGGAAAGGGTCCGTGGTGACCGAGCCTCCTCCTACCCGGACGGTCCGAGGCAAACTTTTAGGAATAAAATCGAGCCGACGAGCTCACACGGGGTTTAGTTTAAACCTCGCCGTGCGAAAAACCGTGCCCGGTGGGGTGTCGCGCCTTTGCCGGGTGCGAAGTCCGGAGTGGCGCGGAAGTTGGGGGAGGGGGCGCCCCCCTAGCTATTTATTCACGGGGTACAAAAAAGGTGTTTTTTCGGGCAGAATTTAGTTATTGTATATACGTGTAAATAAATTTTACACTTTAAATGTTTGGTGATTTTTCCATGACGCCACAAATCTTGTTCTTTAAATGTGGGAGTCTTTATTGCAACACTTTTTTTGGGATATCGAGGGGTGTAAAATTTTGATGTTGTTTCCTTCACAATATTTTCAAATTTTCGAGGTCATTGTTTTCACAAAATTGATAAGGTGTTCGTCATTTTGTTTAGTTAGAAAGTTTTTTATTGTAGCGAATTTGGGTGTTGTTTTAAAGGGGAAAATATTATTCCCGGCCCATATGAACGAATATTGAGGAATTTAATATTTTTTTTTGTAACGTTGGCTATTCTGTTACTTCATCTTTTCTTCACCCCGAAGCAAACCTGAGTAAAAGGTACATTATATTGCATTTGCTATGATCTTTTAAATTTGTTTTTTGGGTTATCCAAGTTTCTTTTTTTGTTTATTATCCGTGAGGGGGTTTTTTTTACTGTTTTGGCAGGGTGTGAGCAGCTTTTGGCTTTGTTTTTTTACCTTGACTATTTTTACCTTTTTTTTTTTTTTTCCCCCTTTCAAAATTCAAAATTTATTGTTTTTTTATCCTTAAAAATAGATTTTATTACAGGGGAGTTTTTTTTTTCCCCCCTTTAAAAAATTAAAAATTTAAGTAGTATATGACTTGTGTAGGGATCAAGAATTTTGAAAATGTCACAAATTCATTTTCCCCCATAGCACGTCATAGCATTTTTTTGCTTTTTAAGTAAAATTAAAAAATCATGTGATGCTTTTGCTGAAAGGCCGCTTGTTACAATGCGGGGGCATGCTGCGCTGGGGTGGTACCTGCAAGGTTGTTGAGGTACTTGCAACCAAACATACCCGGTTGATTCACTTTTTAATTGTGGTTGCTGACGAATTGTTGTACTATTAATTGTTGTTGAGGCGTATGAAACATGATGTTCTGGTTTGAACTTCACTATCCTCAGCGTTGGTATGATCATTTGAAACAATTTGTTGCACTGATTTATTTATTGTGTTCATTGCAGACCGTTGGGAGTATTTTGATTAAAATATGCTCCCCCGTGTCGGGGCAGCAACTCTGCCTTTGGAATGTTCGGGATGCGAACTTGAACTTGCCTTTTCACCGTCGATCGCGCTGTAAAAAATCACTGTAGATAAGAGCTAGGACGCACAAGTAAAAGACGGCATCTCGACTCGCCCTTAGATAATTTATCTGATCATTGTAATAAAGGGGCCGGGTGCCATTTCTGCTCAAGATCGCCTTAAATGACTATACTGTTCAGTAATCATTTTGAACACCGCTTGGGAATGTATTCATATTTCTTTCTTTTTTTTTTTTTTTTTTTGAAAAAAGAGAAAGTGATACTGTGACCTATCAGAATTTGGGGAATACCACACTTTGAGCGTGCGGGTCCTGGCGAAAAATTAAATGCTGTATTTCGTTTAATGTCCTTCTGCGCGAATTTATTTCAAGTATAAAACATTTCAGATTCATAATCACATCGTTGCTTTCTCCGTAATGTTATCAAAATGAACATTCACCAATTTGTCAAAATATTAACGCGTTTCTCAAACATTTTTAACTAAGCAAGAAAATATCCTTTAACCAGTGACACCCCGGAAGAATTGGGTTGAGTCGCGTCGTGTCGAAATGGAAAGAGAGTTTCCCGGAGCGCGTCGCAGTTTTTTGTTACTCCGCCGGGGGAAATTTCGGGAGGGGTGAATTTTCCCCCCCTCGCGCTCTCTCAAGAAAATGTTATCCGTAACTTGGGACATCGGAGTGCGAAAATTCGGAAATGTCGTTTTTCGGCCCATCGCCCGCCGCGTCCTTATTTTTTGTGTTCTTTTTTTCCGTGGCTTAGGGTGGCTTGGGTTTTTAATCCGAGTCACTTATATATATATATATATATATATATATATATATATATATATATATATATATTTTTATGAGTACCGTCATTCCTGCAGCAAGTATTCTGTAAATAACTCTATTTTATTTTTTTATAAACACAGGGCTGCGAAAAATATTCGGCACTTTTGGTTTCCGATGGGTGAGGGTTTTTATTTGTGCTTATTTAAAAGATCTGAAATTCATTTTCTCATCACGAAAGTTTTTTGTTTTGTAATTTTAATCAAACGACAATCTAAGAAATAAATCAAATCTTTTATTATACAGCGTGTTAATATTTCATTTTTATAAAAAAAAATCAACATCAGAAAAGGCATTTAAACGAATTGGAATGGAAATTTACGTAAGTTGTTTATATAAATAAAAAAGATTTGGATCAATACTGATTTCGGCACTCTACTTGTACTTTTCCAGAACCCTTAACAATTACAACTGTAACGTTTTTTCCCCCTTTCAGAAAGATAGTTGACGAACCATTAAAAAGTGGCTTTCCTCCCAGCTAATCATAATTTATCAATAAAAATTTCCATTGTCGATTGTGTTGAACGCTTTAAATATTGAAAACGAATATTGGTTTTCCCCCGGCGCCATTTAGGTGGGGGGTTCGTCATCTCCCGGCGACCACGAGCCGCCGGTGACACGAGGCATCACCTGCCGGCGGTTTCGTCCAAAGGTCGGGGTGCCCGGATGGTTCTGGATTGCCCTGACAGTATAAACGGGGCCGGCGGCCGCGAGGAGTCTGAGTCCGCGTTGAAGCTGAACTGTGAAGTGGTATCGCGGTGAATAGCGTGCAGCGGGGGCTCAGAAGTGAACCGTTCTGCATCGTGCTGTGGTCGGGACGAACGTGACCAGTGCATCGAACTGTGATCATGCAGTGAACTGTCCAGTGCTTGGGGATTGGCGAGGGGCGAGAGGGGTGGTAAAAAACCAAGAAAAGGTGTAAATAACGAAGAAGGTTTGTGTAAATAAAGGGAAGAAGTGTATGTAAATAAAAATCATGTTTTCGGGATTGGATAAGAAAAAAAATAAACTTTTTTTTTTGTAAAAATAATAGAGTTTTAATTCACCCCCTAGAAACGTAACAATTGGTGTCGGGGGGTAAACGAGTGGTGAATTAAAACATTAATCAAGATGAGTTTCAAAAGTTTTGGGGATCAAAGGGGCCCGAGTTGAAGAGGGGTTAGAAGAGGGGGGAACAAGACACTTCCGGAACGAAAGCAATATTACAAGAACGTCTTGAAACGCGATAAGGCAGCAGGGGGGATCCAGAATTTTTCTTCGAGACAACGGGGAATTTTTCAGACCTACCCAAAAAATGGAAGGAAATTCCAGAAATTTAGAAAAATTATCAAAAATTTCCAAAATACTAGAAAAAAAACTGGCAAAAAATTTCAAAATTTTTAAAAAGGAAATTGAGGGAAAAATTCCCAAAATTTTTAGAAGGAAAGTTAACAGAAAATTCGAATTTTTAAAAGGGAAAAGAAAAAAAAATTCCAGAATTTTAAAAGGGAAAAGAACAGAAAATTCCAGAATTTTAGAAGAACTGATAAAAACTCTAAAGCTTTAGAAGAAAAATTGATCGAAAATTCCAGGATTTTGGAAAAAAAGATGGATGAAAAATTTTAAGAACGAAGAAAAATGGAAAAAAAAAATTGAGAAGATGGATGAGAAAATTTTGAAGAATGGGGAAAAAATTACTAAATCTGTTGGAAGAAAGCTGAAGGTTTTACTCCCTCGACAGAAAAATCAATAAAAACATCGTACGGGAAACCCATTGAAATGGACGAAGGGCCCACCGTAGGGGAGCCACGGGGAAAAAGCACGAGTAAAACCACCTACATTTGATGGCACTTTTCATGGTCGAATTATTTGAAAAAATTTCAAGGCTGCGAAGGTAAATACTGGTCCGCAACAGATTGTGTCGGCCCTGATTTTGGTTTTGCGGGAAGCCGTCGTATTTCGGACAATCCGACCGATGAACACCCAACTTCGAGCAAATTGTCGAGACTGAAACCCGGTACGCGCGCCCCCCAAGACATGTATTTTCCCAGCTAAGGAATCGTGTTGAAGTGGAAGAGTCTTCAAGAACAAGCGATATTTCGTCTGGTGCGCCTTTCGGACCCTGATGCTTCAAAAAGTTCCTCAACGCCAGCCGTCCGGTGCTTTTTTGGGCGCCCATGATGCAGAAACACAACAAGCATTGATGGCAAGACAAAAACCCTTTAGCTGACCATTGTCAAGCACTAGACTTCCAGGTTGAAAAAGAGCACGAAATGACGGACGAGTGGAATTGAAAACCGGCGTCGATACATATGACGAAAAATTTTGAGGAGGGGGGGTTGGTACGCAATTCAGGGGAAAAAAGGCGAAAACCCCGATTTTGGGGTTGGGGAAAAATTGGGGCCCGTGAAAGTCGATCCCGTCCACTAAGAACAAGGAGAGCAGGTCGTTGGTAAACCTAGCAGCCAGCAGGAAAACTGTAAACATTGTTGTCATGCGGAAGAGAAGATGTGTCCTATTGGGTCCTGTCAGTAATGACCAAGGGCAACCCAGAGAACTTAGAAAGATCAAAAAGAGGACACGGAATTGAAACATGTTTGAAAGGGAAAAATAGCGGGAGGAGACCGTTGGCAAAAAATATCCCTGTTCTTCGGCAAAAACTATTGGGCGCGGGGGATTGATTACTGAAGAGGAAGGTGTTCTAAACGAGTTCGGGAAAGTGAAGACGGCCCCGGAAGAGGACGAATTTTTGAGAGTAAGGGTCTGAAATATTGAGAGAATTGCATGATGGAACTTGGGGACACCTCGGTATAACGAAACATTAGAGAAAGTGCCGAACATTTTACTGGGTTAATTGCAAGCAAGATGTAAAGATGTGGTGCAAAAATTCAAGTTTGTGCTGCAAGAATGGGCCAATAAAAGAGAAGGGGAAGATGGGGAATACAACGTTGGGAGTCCTTTCGAACGAACCCTTGACTTGGCTCCCCCATTTAAATTTAAAAGATGGAAATAAATACATACTCTGGCTATGGATTATTTCAGAAAATGGGTTGAAATACCCCCTACCTACCCAAGAGGCCACTGCTTTTCCCCGAAGTACGGGTTAAAGAATGGGTGAGCGTTTTGGTGTGCCACTAATTGCATTCAGATCAAGGAGGGAACTTGAATCCGCAGTGTTTCAAGGTGTGTGAACTTCGGAAAAAGAAAACAAGAACGACAGCCCTACACCCAAAGTCAGAGGGTGGTAACGCATGAACAGAACAAGGGGAAAATATTTCGAAGGTCTTTCAGATCACCAACGCGACTGGGACCAATACAACATCTTTTTTCTAGCCTCCCGCTCATCTGTTCATGACAACTGGGAAAACGCCCCAATATCCTTTTCGGCCGGGAACTACGTCTCCCATGATCTACAGTTTGTTGAAAAACTAATGAAGAAAAGCCGGTGAAGATTTTGTAAAGACCTAAGACGGAAAATGGACGTGTTTCATAACCAGGTGCGTGAAAGAACCCAAATCGCAAGTGACAGGATGAAAGACGGATACATCAAAGCTAAAGGGGAGGTTACCAACCGGGAATCTGTCTGGCTGTTTAACCCCCAACGTCGCCGCGGTTTGTGTCCAAAATTACAACGAAAGTGGGAAGGACCGTACGAGGTGGGGAAGAGGATAAATGATGTTGTCTCCCGAATTAAAAAATTCCCGAATGGAAAACCACGAGTCGTTCATTCGAATGGGCGGGCCCCTGCAGGAAGAAAGAAATGATGAAAAAAAGACCGCACGGTTTGTGAGTGACATGCAAAGTGCACATTTCACGAGTTTAGTCTCAGTATAATAAAAAGCATCAAGCGCTTATGGGGTAACAATGGGGGTGAAGGATCTTTTTGCGCTACCCCGGGAATATCTTGGCGCATTGTGTCGCCAGGATTTGATATGCCCAGGGGGGTGTTCTACTGTTTTCAAGAGAAAATACGGAAGGAAAAGGGGAATTAAAGAACCAACAACCAGATTTTGGGGGGTTCTATCGCACGACGTCATCACTATGTTTATTACCTTGTCCAAAAAAAGTGTAATCACAAGGCATCCTATGAAAATCTGTGGAAACTCTGATTGAATTCCCCAAAAAGTACTGCAAGACAACGCCCAGAAGATTCCCTGTCAAAACTGGGATGGGGTTTTTGATGGACTAACGGGAGAATAGGAGAAGCGTTAATCTGTTCCGGACACTGGAGTTAATCTTAGTCTCGACCACCATGGAATGTTTCATCCAAAGAAGACAATTGATCCCTTTTCTTCCTCCAACTGCACGAGGCCCAGCGGGACGGCATGATTACAAACGCGCCCCGGACGGATGCACCAAGGGGGGGTTTTAACGAATATTGCGTCACCCCCTGGCGCCACTTCGGGGTGGCGGGTTACGTCATTCCGGCACACGACCCGCCGGTGGCAGAGTTATCACCTGCCGGGGATTGTCCAGAAGAGTCGCGGTGTCCGGATGGTTCGGGATTGCCCTGACGAGAAATACGCGAGGCCGGGGGCCCCGGGGTGAGTCTTGAGTCCGCAGTTGAAGCGAACTGTGGGGTGCATCGCGGTGAATAGCGGCAGCGAGTGTGCCAGTGAAGTAAACCCGGGGCATGCATCGTGCTGTGGTCGGGACGTGAATTGGACCAGTGCATCGAACTGTGATCAGTGCAGTGAATGGGCCGGGCTTAGGATGTGCGAGTGTGCGAGAGGAGGTGTAAATAAATCAAGGAAGGGGTAAATAACGGGGAAAGTTGTGTAAAAAAAGGGAGAAGTGTGGAAATAAATAATCAGTGTTTTCAGTGTTTTGGATAAGAAAAAAATAAACGTTTTTTGTAAAAATAATACGAGATTTTTAATTCACCACCTAGAAACGTAAAATATTAACAAACAAAGCAGAAATTTTATCGTTTATTCAGTGGATCTTAAATGGTTCATAAATGAAATTAAAGCTTTCTTTGGAAGTATCCTCTGAAATGAAATGTTTAAAACCAAACAACGTATATTTATTTAGAAAATTAATTAATTTTTTATTAACATTTTTCGAGTATTTTTGAAGTATTTTACAAAGAAATTTTTTCGGTAGCGTTAATGCTTAGATCTCCTTTTTAAAATGAAAAGTTGTTTTTCAAGCATTTGGGGATATCCAGAAGATAAATTGAGTTTATAAGATAAGTCATTGATGAAACGAGTAGTTATTCGTCCACTTGGAATAGATATTATCAAAGCCAGATATTTTATTAATAGCTGTTATTCCAAGATTTAATGTCAATTTTCTTACTAACCTGTATATTTACAATTATCTACTAATTCTTTAATGAGTCTATAAATATTAAAAGCATCTAAACAGAATTTTAAAATTAACATTAATTTGTTTAAAAAGTTTTCCATATTGGTTCTTTTGTAATGCTTGGTGTTCCAGTAATAATTGTTTTGAAAAATGTAATCGTTGATAATTTCTTCATGATATTTTTTTTCCCCGATTTAAAGTATTTCTAATTATCAGCCCCTTTTCACCTATACATTTCCCCGAGTCCTGTTTCCCACCCCCATAAAACAGGAGAATTGTAAATTATAAACCCTAAAATTCCAATAACTTTGCCCCCCAAACAACCCATTGATTTCCCCAAAATTTAATATTTTTGAAAGTTCTTATATTTTGTATGTTTACTTTTAATGAAAGAATTCAGGGACTGAGAAAATTGATTTTTTATGAAGGGAAAGTTTTGGGAGCCTTTTCGAAGAATCTATGAAAATTCCATTGATTACTGATGTATCTTTTTCCCAAAATTTTTGAAAGTACATCAAAAATTTTGTTGCAATATAAAACTAATTTTTTTTTGTAAAATAATTAGGAACTTTTTTTTCTCTTTCGAAATAAAACGTGTTTCAGGAGTATAATTTCTTTCAACTGGGGGGCCAAAAACCTGCCCCGAATCCTTTGAAAACATTGCACCAACACAATGAATTGTTTGGGGAGACATAAAAGTTAATTCAGCGGGCTTCTCTTCTTTGGGAAAATCCGTAAGTCCATTTCACTATAATAAGCTTGAATAACAATGATGTAGATGGTGGTAATGTGTGGGTTTTTTAAAGACAGGGGGCCATGGTGGTCTAATGGCTAAGGGGAAAATTTGGGGTTTAAATTTTCGTTCTTTCTTATTACGTTCATATATTTTCATTATGCAAAAGTAAATGGCTTGATGATTTTTCTGTTCCCGCACCATTGACTACCAAAAGATAAAAATATCTACTTCCGTTGAAAGTATTTTTCAAAACTGCAACACATTGTGACAAACACTATGTAGACCCCAAATTTTTTTTGATTCCCCAACTTAACCCAAGAAGCGTGATACGCGCCCCCGCAAACCAGGTAATGTCTTCGCTGCCGACAGAGGTCGGCGCCGGGTTCCACCCAGCGGGGGGGTGATCACCGGGAGTAGGGGGGGTCCGAGAAAAACATGCACCCTTACATTTTCATCAAAAAAGGCAAATTGTTAGCTCTGTGTAATTTAACATAAATATATTATTTAAAAGAGTGTTATAATATCAAATTTATATCTAGGTCACTCTATACAGACAGTTCGTAATTTTTCGTCTAGTCGTTTGGGTAGTTACGTTTGACTATTTTTTTGGGTTTAGTGTACTGTATAGTGTATGTAAATTTAATATAATAAATATAATTAAAAATTAATTAAATTTTATGAACTGTTGATTTTCGCAAGTTTCACCCAAAATTAATGTTGAAATCTGCCCCCAAGAATGGATTCAAATGATCGATTACTAATTATGCTCAGGCATATTCTTAAATTCCCAGAAAGTGAGGGGAACCATAGCCCCTTTTTCGGAGGATGTTTAATAAATTAAGTCCCTTGCTCCCAGGAAAAAAGTTCATAAGATTTTGTTTTAAGATTAAAAATTTATAAATTCATGCTACATCCCGACAAACTTGTTGCCGGAATTTCCGGGATAGACTGCTGTGGGTATGGGAAATTTTTCCTGACCTTGACGGGTTTCAGGGGAGAGGCACAGAACCAGCCCCCAAACTCGAGCAAGGTATATTCTTATTTTAATAAATGTCAAGCATTTTCAAATTCAACAGAGCTGGTGTAATTTGAAAGTGCTCTTTGAAGAATGGAGAATGACATGTTTAAAAAGTTAGTTGACATGGTTTTTAAAAAGCAATCCGAAAATTCTTCCAAAGAGACGAATATTTATTTTTTAAATTTTTCTGACTATTCCAAGATTTTTACTGACTATTCCAAAGCGTATCATGTTGAATTTTTTGGGGGTCAGTTCATTCCCGAGATCACCAATTCTAGAATAGTGTTGGTTGATGAGATTTGAACTTTTACCAGATTACTTGCTTTCTCATTGTCCTTTGCATTATCTACAAAGAAAGAGATGATTTGCTATGTTTACAATATTTCACTGACATGGTTTCATTGACATGGAAACTGGGTGATACGTTTGATGTTTAAATAAAGTAAAGATTAGGTTTGTTTTTGTATATGTTTTGTTCCTTATATGATCAATTTTTGCTTTTCCGTGAAATGTTTAATTTTTTTTTGAAAGGAAAAACCCAATTGGGGTAATGAAGGATTTTGGGGAAAAAAGTTATATTTTTTTTTTGCGTAAAAACATTTTAATCTTCGTCCCTTTTCTGCAGCAAGTAGTTCTGAATAATTTTTTGGTAAATTTTATTTTTAATATAATTTTTTGGTAAAACAAGACACTAAATAATAAATTCAGTCTTACTAAACCTAAATATAGAATAAAGGAAAATATTTTTGAGGCGGCAGCTCTTTTAAAATGTTTTAAATTGTTGTTAAAATAATTTTGTACTTTTTTAGGTTGTCTTTCCCACTTAGATTATTAATCGTTCTTTTTTAATTACTTCCCATTAAGCCCCGTTAGATAACTTGTTGTGTAAACTGTCTTCAGACGGGGAAACTAAAACGAATATGCAAAATGGTTGTGCTGTTGGATTTCTTATGCAGAAAGTCGATTGAAGAGAAAGTGGTTTTCAGGAAAATCATAAGGGAAAAAGTGTAGGTAACCACGACAAACTAGCAGTCGTCTATCAAGTAAATGCATAAAAAGAATAATTATTCATTAAGATTTTCAATGTTGGTTTACATAAGGAACAATTCAAATTTTCGTCGGGCATATAGGAGACTTTCAAGTAGAAGCCGTCCATGTTTATCTGACGATAAACACATTATTTTCCCCCCCGCTCCCTTCCCCCCCCCGCCCCCTAGCCGCTCCCCCCCCTCCCCCCTCGCCCCCTCCCCCCCCCGCCCCCCCCCCCCCCCCCCCCCCCCCCCCCCCCCCCCCCCCCCCCCCCCCCCCCCCCCCCCCCCCCCCCCCCCCCCCCCCCCCCCCCCCCCCCCCCCCCCCCCCCCCCCCCCCGCCCCGCCCCCCTCCGCCCCCCCCCCCCCTCCGCCCCTGCCCCCCCGCCCCCCTTTCTCCGCCCCCCCGCCCCCCCTCCCCCCCCTCCCGCCCCCTCCCCCCCGCCCCTCCCGCCCCCCCCCCGCCCCCCTCAAACCCCCCAAACCCCCCTCAAACCCCCCCCCCCCTCAAAACCCCGCCCAACCCTCCCTCAACCCCCGCCAACCCCCCCGCTCAACCCCCCGCTCAACCCCCCCTCAACCTCCGCTCCCTCCCTCAACCTCCGCTCAACCCTCCCCAACCCCCCGCTCAACCCCCCCGCCCCCCCTCCGCTCAACCCCCTCAAACCCCCCCCCCCCCCCCCCAAACCCCCACCCACCCCACTCCCCCCCACCCCCCCCCACCCCTCCCACCCCCCCACCCCCCCACCCCCCCACCCCCCACCCCCCCCACCCCCCCCCCCCCCACCCCCGCTCCCCCACTCACTCACCACCCCCTCCACCCCCCCCCCCCCGTCCCCCCCCCCTCCACCCCTTCCCCCCCCCCTCCGCACTCATGCGTCATCGTTTCAAGCTTAAAATACCCCCACACCGCAAAAAAGCTTTTCGGGTTTTTCGGCGAGTGAGGGTTTATGATTATTGTCAAAAATATTGGGAAACCCTGTAGAGCAAATCGTGAGGCAGCCCCCCTCACAAAAATGTAAATTTTTTACTACGCTGCTGATTGCTTCGTTAGAGAAGTAACTTTATTGCCCCCAAAACTTGATCCCCATTTCGCGAGGGTTTGCGGAACGACGCGTAATTATGCCTTCACGTCACCCGTGGGGGTGCGTGCCCCCGACTGCGGCCCTTCCCTTTTCCCCTTCCTTTGCCGCCTGGGCGTGCGGGAGCAAGATTTTGCACGCGTGGTGCCCAGGCTCCCTCCCGCCGCCGCACCCGCCCCACGCCGCTCACGGGGCCGTCCCACTGCTTGAGTCCTCCACCGTCCCCGGTCGCTTCCACCCGCTCGCTGCCCTTCCCCCTCCCGCTATTCCCAAACCCCCTCTCCCATCCCTGCCCCAGCGCCCCCTTTTTTTCATCTGCCCAATTTCCGCCCGACACCGCGACTTCCCCCCCCGCCCTCCCCGCCAACCCTAGTCTCCGCCACTCATACCTAACATAGTCATTCTCCCCCCCCATTCATCGGACCCAAGACCCACCCCCACCCCTACACCCCCTGACGCACGCCCGTCCCATCTCTTCCCCCCCCCCGTCCCCCGCCCCCCGGCGCATCCCACCCCCGCCTTGCCCTTGCATCACCGCATCGCCCGCCTGCTTTGAAAAGGGCCTCACCGTCCCCCTGCCACTGTTTGTCCCCCCACCGTCTTCACCGTCCCAACGTTCCGTCCCCCACATCGTTCCGCCCTTACCGCCTCCAACCCGCCATTGTTCCGCCCCCCAATTTCCCCCGCCGCACCGCCCGGCCCGTCCTACCTACGCCATCGTCACCGTCTTCATCCCACAAGCGTCCGCCGTTGTCATCTTTCCTTCCAGCTCCGACCCTCGTCCATTCCCTTTTGCCTGCTCCGTTGCTCTCGCGGCGATCCCTCCGCCTTTCCCCAACTTTTTCCCCCACCCCCATCACCGTCCCCGAGCCCCCCCATGCAAGTCGTCGTTAATAAAGATTTTGTCCCAGGAGTTTCCTTTTCAGTTACGGAAGGTTTACGGATTGGGGTCCCCGGGGTGTACCGGGAAAACGCCCGGGAAAATCTCTTTTTCCCTTTTTTCTCTTTTCTTTCATCCATCTTCTGAATTTCAGTCCTAAAATGCCGTGTTATTTCAGATTTACATTTGTTTGAAAGAAACTGGGAAAAAATGAAACTGGGGAAAGAAATAAACAACGATAACATGTACATACAGTGATGCTTCAACCCCAAAACTTTCTGCATTACTTTTCCAATTTTCTAAAATTCGATAGTCACCCAAAGTGAAACTGCCCTATATGTTTAAAGATCCTTTGTTCCTCCTTAATCCCAAAAATTTGAATCCCTTTTTGAGAAAATTTAAAAAAAAGTTAAGACTTCATGTAAAGTATTCCAAAAAATTTGAATATACATTTAAATTTGCAGGTCTTCGAGTTCACCCGGCAATTGAGGGAAAATGGTCTATTGAGGAAGAAAATTTTTGGGAAAAACATAGAAAATTTTTTAAAAATAGTATTGATCACAGAGGCACGGATAGACATTTTTCAGTAAAACTTATCCTTGAAAATAGATATTATCCTTGAAAATAGATTTTATTAATGGGGGTTTTTTTTTTTTTTTCCTTTTAAAAATTTAAAATTTATTGCTTATTTATTTAAAATAGATTTTATACATGGGATTTTTCCCTTTCAAAATTCAAAATTTTAAATAGTATATGACTTAGGAGGGGTCCCGAATTTTTAAAATACACACAATTACTTTTTTCCCCTGCACGTCATACGCAGTTTTTTAAATGTTTTTTTTACGTAAAAAAAATAAATAAATAAATTTTTCTTCAGAGACCCAAAGGATTTTTACTACACTGTAAAAAGGGAAAAAATTTATAATGGAAAAAAGATTGATCCACTTTTTTTGATATCTGAACCCCTTTTTTTTACCTGCGAAAAATGCCTCAATTTAAAATTACAATAGGAGGTAAAGAAAGCAAAAAAAATAATTACTGTATCTTATACAAAATAATATTCTGCTTTATAAAGAAATACAAGAAACGATATTTGAATTTAGTACGAAGATCCAACTTTTATAATATTCCTTTGTCTTCAACATTCACGAATAGACTGAATGCAAAATTTTTTAAATTATAAAATTTATTAACATCTAAAATTACGTTTATTATAAAAAAAGCGTCCCAAAAAATCATCGTTTAGTCCCGTTTTTTTTGTTTTTTTCCATCCTCCCCCCTCTTTGTTGATGTTTCATACGTGAATGAGTTTGTGTTTATCATATGTTTCGGATACAACTTGGGATCACGAGGCCGTCCCAAATTGCTTAAAATTTTTGCTAGGGGGACAAACTGGTTTTACAATTTGGGGGTAACTGGAAAAATTTATATTCGGGGGAGGGGGACTAATAGTTTTAATTGTTTCCGGGTCATCGGAGATTTCGTTTTTTTAACATTTTCATTCAAACGTTGGATGAAAGTCAATCAATTTACATTAATTTAAAAGGTGCTTTTTTCTTTTACAAAGAAAGTCCCACGCAATTAAATTATACGTTTTTTTTTCGGAGAGAATATTTTTTGAAAATAATTTGTATTTGACTTTTCCTTTGATGACTAATTTCTTATTGAACGCAAAATTTTAGGAAAATTACAAAAATGTATCCCTGTACTATACCCATATCTCCTACATTTTAAAACAAATTAATCATCACCTTTTTTTTTTTTATATAATCTATGAGTATATTTTTTTTAATTCGTCTTTTCATTCAGAACTTTTTAAATTTTTTTCTCGTCTCTACAGCTGACACAGTTTTGGAAAAAGAAACGTCATTTGATTAAAAAAAGGCAGTAATGTATCCCGTAGTTTTTCTTTGAGATTTATTTACGTCAGTCACAATTGCAGACGACACTTTTCCCGGGGTAAGTAAAACGTTTAACGTCACATTGATTTCTATTTACGCAGCCCGTTACGTATTGTGTTAATATGTGTGATTTAATTTACTGTATAAACTGAATTATTATAAACTGTTGTTTCTGAATGAGATGCTCCTGTTCAGGAAATCCGTGCATGAGGAACATTTGTGGCATCATTAATGTGACGTACATGTATTCACCTGTTGGAGGAATTTTTCTTTTTCGCAATTATAGTGGTGAAACGTATACGTATATGTGGTACAATTTCATGGGAATTTGAAAACAAATTTTTCTAAAATTAATCACGTTGTGGTTTCAACACGCCTCCGTACCCACAAATCGTTTTTTTTCTTTAACAAAACATTAATTTGGGAAAAGAGGTCTGAAATCCAACTCCGTGAGAATAAACAATTCAGAATCAATGTAAATGAACACTTCATATCATACTAAATAAAGACCCCTTTTTTTATGATTGTACATCATAACCAGATACTAAGAATATCATTAAAATTTTATTCGAAAACTATTTGCCCCAAATAATTAAGATTTTTTTTATTTTCATTTCGTGGGTACAACGTTATGATTGGGTTGATAAAAATCTGCAAGAAAATACTTTTTCCCCCCACGAAAAAAAAAATTTCTATGGCAAAAAAGAAAAGTATATTACAAACCCCCGTTCTTTATGTATGATTTGTTAGTCATCCAAGTTTTTTCCCCCCAACAGACCCAAGAGGTTTCGTGAGTGTTCGTACTACTTCAAGCGTTTTTACCATCAGGGGTTCAATCAGTCAGTCTGCCTGTGTGTCTTCAGCTGCCTGCCCCCGTCTGTCTGCCTGTTCCCGCCTGCCTGCATGCCTGTCTGCCTGCCTGTCTGCCTGCCTGTCTGCCTGCCTGTTTGTCTTTTCCCCGTCTGCCTGTCTGCCCTCTCTGCCTCCGTTGCCGCCCCGCCCCGCCTGTCTGCCGCCGCCGTCTGCCGTCCGTCTGCCGTTCCCGCCTGTCTGCCTGTCTGTCTGCCTGTCTGTCTGCCTTCGTCTGCCTGCGTCTGCCTGTCTGTCTGCCTGCTGCCTATCTGCCTGCCTGCCGCCTGCCTGTCTGTCTGCCTGCCCGTCTCTGCCGTTCGTCTGCCTGCCTGTCTGCCCGCCTGTCTTTTACCGCCGTCTGTCGCCTGTCTGTCTGTTGCCTGCCTTCGCCTGTCTGTCGCCTGTCTGTCTGTCTGTCTGCCTGTCTGTCTACCTTTCGTCTGCTACCGTCTGCCCCCCTGCCTGCGTCTGCCTGTCTGTCTACCTGTCGTCGTCTGTCTGCCGCCTGTCTGTGCCTGGCGCCTGTCTGCCCCGCCTGTCTGTCTGTCTGTCTGTCTGTCTGCCTGTCTGTCTGCTGCCTGCCTGCCGCGTTGTCGCCGCCTGTTGCCCGTCTGCCTGCCTGCGTCGCCTGCCTGCTGCGCCGCCGCCTGTTGCCTGTCTGTCTGCCTGTCTGCCTGTTGTTGCCTGTTTGCCTGCCTGTCGCCCGTCTGTCTGCCTGCCCGCCGCCCTTTTTCGCCGCCGCCTGCCGTCCGCCTGCCGTAGTCTGCCTGCCGTCTGTCGCCGCCTGCCGCCTGCCCGTCTACCGCCGTCTGCTACCTGCCGTTGTCTACCGCCTGTCTGTCTGCCTCCCTTGCCTGGCCCGCGCCTGTCTTCTTCGCCTGCGTCTGCCGCCTGTCTGCCCCCCCCGCCGCCGCCTGCGTCTACCTGCCTGCCCGTCTACCGCCGCGTCTGCCTGTCTGTTGCTGCCCGCGCCGTCGTCTGCCTGCCGCCTGTCGTCGTCTGTCTGCCTGTCGTCTGTCTGTCTGCCTGTCTGCTTTCGCCGTCTGTCTGCATGTCTGTCTGCCTTCTGCCCGTCGTCGCCTGTTGTCTGTTGCCTGCTGCCTGTCTGTCCGTCGCCTTCTTTTCCTGTTGTCTGCCTGTCTGTTGCCTGTCGTCTGCCTGCGTCGCCCTTTTCTTGCCGTCTGTCTGTCTGCCCCCCCTGCCCGTCTGTCGTCTGTCTTCTTCGTTGCCTGCCTGCCGTCGTCTGCCTGTCTGTCTGCCTGTCCGTCTGCTGCGTCTGCGCCTGTCGTCGCCGTTGTCTGTCTGCCGTCGTCGCCTGTCTGTCGTCCCTTGTCTGTTTTGCCGTTGTCCGTCCTCGTCAACACTATAGCGCCTAAACCAACCCTACAATCATTTTCAAATTGAAGAAACCCATTTGGCTCTAGTTGAAACTTTAAAATTTTAAAACAAAAAATTTCGGGGGTCTTACATACAGCTCCCCGAAATTTTCAAAATTTTTTTAAAAACGCTCCCAAATTTTTTTTTAAATTTTTTAAGAATATAGTAACAACACTTTAAAGGGGCAGAGGTCTAACTTTACGGTTTTCTGAATTTTCGAAAATTGTAAAAAATTTAATTTTTTCGCTCTTCCTACAACTATAAAATTGAAAACACAGTTTTTCTTTGAAATGAAATTTGTTTCCCAAATAGTTCTTTCATTAATATAAAGAGTTTTTAAAAATTTTGTGCTTTTGAGTAAAGGGGAAATATTTTCAATTCAAAAAATTACAATAACAAAACTTTTCTAAATAAAGCCCAAATGTTTTTTTAAATTTTTTGGGCGGGGGGGTACCGAGGCCCTTCCGATTACATTAACGCCATATTGTTCATATTCTTTTTTTTTGTTTTTCAAAAAATTAAAAAAAATTTTTACTTGTCTCTCACGTGAATATTTACTTTTAAAAGGGAATTTCTTCTATTATTACATTTATAGTACTTTAATAATGTCAAAAACTTTATGTCATTATTTTATGCTTTAATAACGTCATAAAATTTCTGGGAAAATCAACGTTTCTGTAAATATTAACTTAAAATTCCTCATTTTTATAAACCCCAAAAGCCATTTTCTAAAAATGGCTCAAATTTTTCCACGCTTTAACGGATATGGATTTTTAATAACGTAGTTAATTTTGGTGTATTTTAATTACAAAAGTACTGTTGTAGCTCTAATGTATTAGAGTCGTCTTCAAAGAGTTAGTAGCAATGTGCATATCCTTCCATGTCCCTTTTTTTTTTTCCAATGGTTTGAACTACCTTGAAGAATTTTTTCATTTTTTGCTTGCCTTTTTTTTAGCGCCTGATATATGAGATATAAAGCGCCATAGTTACCCCAGATTAGGGAATTCAGATTCTAAAATTAAGAGATTAATTATAATTCCAGAAATTTAAATACCATATACATCCATGTGGGCTGCACAACAAAAATTTCTATTCATGCTCATTTATACATGTATATACCTTTACATAGAGCACAGGCACATGCAAGTTTTTCCAAAGCTCTCCCCCAAAGTACCATGCTATTTCGAAAGCGTATCGATATTCAAACCATCCATTCATACCACACTTTTATTCATTATCCTGCCCGGTTACATGGGAAAGGGATCGATGAAGATCGGGGTTAGAAAAGTAGCGAATGAGTACAGACGGTTGGTTGTGAACCGTAAATGTTTGTTTCGTTAATGTTCGTCCGTTCCGCAGTACATTCATGGCGCCCAACAATAGTTGGGCAGTTTTCCCAATTTCACTCTAAACGAAACACGCAAAGTCGACTCTAATTAATCATGTTGACCTTTTCCGCGAGGGGTCATAATTTGCGGATGAGACGCCAGGTGCCGAGCGGTGTTGGTAGAACGCGGGCAGTGGCGGGGAGGAGACAGGGCGATCTTTTGGTGGGGAAGACAGGATGTGGAGGGTGTCGGCGTGGACGTACGGACGAGCACGGAACGGTTTATGAGGTTGGACTGATTGAACGACAGGCGAGCCGGACGGGACACGACAGGACAGGACATGTTCAGGTGGTGAGAGGCAGGCGGAAGGGGCAAGACGGGTGAACGAAAAAGGAAGAGGCGGGGAGCATGGCGGGTGGGGAGGAGGACGCAGAGCCGGTGAGATGAATGTCGGGAGGGGCGTGGGGACGGGCGTCGGGACGGGCGTCGGACGGGCGTCGGAGGGGCGTCGGACGGGCGTCGGACGGGCGTCGGGACGGGCGTGGGGACGGCGTGGGGACGGGCGGCTGACAATGGCGGAGACGTGGGGGGAAGTGGGGGGGACAGTGGCGGGGACAGTGGCGGGACAGTGGTGGGAATAGTGTCGGAGGGTGGATGAAGAGTGGCGGACGGAGCGGGAGGCAACAAGGCGGAGGTACCCGGGGATGGGACGCGGAGTCATTTCGTGCCTTGACGTGATGGGGGGGCGGCCAGGACGACTGAGAGCGGCGAACGGAAGGCGGGGCGGAGCGGAACGAAGGAGGCGCTGCGAGCGAGGCGGGCGGAGGAGGAGCCGTCGCCTTGCGGGGCAGAGCTGCCCAAAAATTCTGCGGGCCCCGCCTGCCTGCGTGCCCAGCTGTTTCTGGGCCGGCCTTTTCTTTTTCCGGCCCGCCCTCGTCCGCCGGGCACTGTCGGCGTGACGCCATCTGACGGGGGGAGGGGGTGGGCGCCGGCTGGGGAGAGCGCTCACTCTGAGGTTGCCCTCGGGACGTTACGCAACAACTGGCGTGTCGGCTGGGCACAGCTCCCTCTGTTTGTTTCTACGTGCGTACCCGAGTGACAACCGGTGCCGAGAAGTCCTCAAACACGAAGATATGAGTAATTGTTGTTTATTTAAAGTCTGATATATTTAAAAGTTAATTAAAATATCCGCATCCTGAAATGACATATTGATCTTTAATTATCCCATCTCTCTATTTTGCAAACAATACGAAACTAGTGGTTGAAAAACAGCACGTATTTTCCCGCCCGTATTTTCACGCAAAATTCCCGCAAGTGCTCAAATTTTCAAAAATTGTACATGACCCATTCCAAAATCTAGCTTTAACGAACAGATTTCATGGGGAAAATCATTTTGAATTTTAGTTGTAGGTAAAAAAATCGCGGTAATAATCAAGGAACATTTTGAATTTGTAATCTGATTCTTGTTGACAAAGTATAGACTTTTCATTAGAAAATAATGGTAATTACTATTTTTAAATTGATACTGGGGATCGAAGATTGTCACGTGTAGAAGTGCCCCCGATATTAATAATATAGTTTTAATATTTTCATAAGCAGTTTTGTTAAAATGAACACAAGAAAACATAAACTTTCTTCAAGGATTTGAAATTTTTCATTAAATTTCACGTATCTTATTTTCTGAAATGTTAAATCTTGATTTGAGGTTACAAGAATTTATGTATTTACAAAATTGCAAAGGAACAAATTTCTCTGGTTGGGTATACTAAGAAATAATTTTGAATGACGACAGAAAATTTTTCAAAATTGTAGCTCTAAGTGCAAAAGAGACATTGGGCCAGATTTGCAAAAACCCCTACCTTCTGGTTATTTGAACAGCTAGGAAATATAATCTTTTAACCAGCAACGTTTTTGACTATCAATTTTTTCAAGGCTGGATTTTGTCTCTTAGCTTTAGCTCTCTGTTCACGATACCCTATATCACTAACTCGGGGTTGAAACAATCTTCCGCTTTAAAAGAAATGTTCAACATTTGATTTTCAATTTTCGAAAATCGAGATTTTACATGTCATTATTTCAAGGACTATATTCAAAAACAGATTTCATTAGAAAAGAAACCTGTATGCTGGTATGTGGTTGTAAGAAGACGCTGGAAAATAACTTTTCAAATTCCAAAATACAGAAAGTTCAATAAAATGCAAATGGCACCATTTGTATAATGTGCGTTGGTCTTCCCAGAAAAGAAATGTTTATGTTAACTTTGGAGAAAATCGTTTGAATGGTCTGTGAGGTGTGTTCCACAGGCGGAAGACAGACGTTTTGTCCTAAACTAGTTTCGATAATAAGAGGCAAAACGTGGCTTGGACTACACAATGCATTAGAGGAAGTTATTTTATTACGTAATCACGAATTAGAAGTTTTAGGATCAGATTATCAACTTCAGACACAATACGAGTTTTTCTGTCGAAGAATCCATTTTCTGCTGTAGCTATACAATACTTTACTACGTATGTATGACGAGACAGTAAATATGGAATGAAAGTTTGTAATTTTTAAAATAAATCATAAGACTTATTTTTAAACTCTGACTAATTTGTTATTTTAAAAAACGACCTGTTTCGTCAACTAGTCATTTGTAGTCTCTTGCCATTTGACGTAGTACGTTCTGTGTGAACTAGGAAAAATGTTCCCTTCATATTTTTATAACATCGAACATTGCTTCAAGAAGAAGAGAGACGGTTATCCTTGAGGTTTGAAATAACCACTATTGCGCATACGATTTCGTCATCGGTTGGCTGTGCTACCAGAAGCGGAATGTTAAGTTGCGCGTCTCCACAACTCATTGCTTTGTGTGACGCAGGGGACTGTTGACCTGATCCAGATTTACAATAGGTTTGCGCTAAGGGTGCTCAGTACCAAAATATAAACATTTCCAAGAAGAAATTTTCGCAGTGTTGGTGTTTGAACCTCCTCCTTTTTTCAGCAGCCCACGAAAATTTACACTAAAAAGTCTTTTCTATTTCGAGAAACTTAATAAAACTGGTTGATACAATCTTGAGATAGACGCATCTCGTTGTGCTCCTTGCATTTTTTTAATTGATCCATCTGTTTTCAGCAATTGGTGTGTACTTCGTTGTTATACAAGTGTATTCATCATTGTTGCGGATAACTGAAATAAAATTTGAGTTACAATTTCAATTGTTGTGTCATAATTGCATGAAGTAACAAAAAAATGAATTATTAACGTAATTAAAAAGTAAATTAACTGTCTCAGGTGTTAAAATTGTATGATCTAACAAAATTTGAAATTTTAATCCAATGAGGCTTCTATAGTGTGATTTAGTGAATTTTAATGTACAAAACGTTTAAGCACAAGTATTCGAGTCTTCTTGAGAAAATGTTGAGCAGGTGTTTTTGGAAAATTGTTATAATTGAAAGTCAAATTAAACGTAAAATAGTTAAAACTATAGATGAACACTTATAGTTTGTTAATAAGGAATTTAATATTTAGAAAACCTAAAATCTATTAGTCAACTCAACGTTATATAGAGCATATATTTCGAACCTTCTAGTGTACTGGTTGTTTCTGTCGTATGCATAGTCTTTAATTTTGAAATTACGTGTGCCTGAAGTAGAAGTGAAAGTCCTAGAGCTTTACGCTTGCTGCACGAAAAGTTGAAACGCAATTAAAAAGATCGCTACATGAACAATGTTCTCAAATAAAATCTTCTTTACAATTCGTATAGTTTAATTTAGGTATCGTCTATTAAACGATGCATTTCATGAATCATTCACTCTACTAATTACTAAAAAAATTACAATTGTTGTAGGCACATTCCTTTACGCTTGGTAACTATTGGGTTATTCAATAATTTGTTCGCATATATCTGTTTTTACTGTTTTTTGTTTGTATTTTTTTTACTGTTTTTACGTTTTTCCCGTTTTTACTGTTTTCCCGTTTTTACCGTTTTTACGTTTTTTACCGTTTTTACGTTTTTCCCGTTTTTCCCGTTTTACCGTTTTTGTTTTACCGTTTTTACTGTTTTTACTGTTTTCTACTTCATTTTACTACTATGTAATGTTGCGGGGGAAAGTGCCAAATTTTCGACAGAAAAGCACGTTGTGTTGATCATGGTCCCAGAAATAGTGAATTTTAATGCCCATTTATCTAGCAAATTACTTCGTCAAATACATAATGTAGTCCGAAACTACTTTTTGTGAGTTCTTCCGGGAGAAATGGTTATTTCCATGCCCGTCTGCTTATAAACAACACTAGCGCCTAAACTGTGAATTAAATTTAACCAAAATTTGATATTCCCGGCCAACGTAGATGTCGTAGCTCCTAAATGTGAAACTGATGATTTTTTTTTTTATTTTTGAGACACTTTATATGACCCTCTAAGGTTTTAAACATGTTCATGCGGGAATGGCTCCAAATTATTTCATTTTTGCTTTATTTGAGCAACACATACAATGGCACAGCTCGAATTTTTCAGTAAAATCTTTGAGTTTAAAAAAATCCAATTGTTTTGTTGAAGATTTTGTTCATTTCGTGAACTTTTCTCAAAAACATTTATTTTATATTGAGTTTGAGGTACGCCACAAATCCCACAACGCCCGCAGCATCGGGGGAGATGTTAAGATCGAAGGAATACCAAAAAGCCGATTACAGATAGCAAAGGCGCTACCTATTAGTTGCGGCTTAGCGCGGGGGCGGTATTTCCGCATTATGGGCAACGCGGCAGGTGCACCGTGACGTCACGTCACCATAAATGGCGGACAGCGAAAAAGGCCTTTCTTGTGTGGACGACTGCCACGGTAGCTGGTGGCGTTAGAATATTTACAGAGTTACAGTAAAAAAGTTTGGGTAAAAAAATTGTTTTTACAAAAAAACCCTTTGGGAAAACATACAATGATCGAGGAGTGGGAGGATAGTAAAGTTTTGCTATTTAGAATTAAATCTTACATTTTGTATGATCGTTATTTCCTTGGGTATTTTATCTGTCTTTGAAAGAGACTCAAAAACGATTTTTAGAAATGTCTAGCATGTATTGATGCGGGAATCGATGACAATCACAAAATTTTTCCACAGAAACATGAGTCCCATCGCAATATGGGAAATGTGCTTTTTTCTATGTATGCAACCGACTGCTCGGAAAATACTCCTTATTTGTATACAAACACTATTTCTATAGTAAACATTTAACCAAAATATTTTTCAATCATCTACAAAATCGAGCAACAAATATAATAAAAATGAATCATTATATTCAGTCACCTGCACGTTGTGTGTGTGCACGTGGGTATATGTATAACAAGAGGAGCGATCCTGGGATGTCGGTCAGACCTTCGCCTTCCACCCCTGGAACCAGAGGTTGTATCTCTGTCGCCCCGTGTGGAAAACGAATTTGCAGCACTTTTTCTCGGGTTCACTCGTTTCTCTGCCTCTCATGGACTCTTGTTCCATCATTTATATCATATCTTCATCTTCCATCAGATTGTTCATTGATTCCATGTGAGCCATAATCTTAAGCACTGACACCATCACCATGAATAGAAAAAGATCCAGTGTTGTGCTGTGTCCGCGCCTGCCGGAGTAGGGCGAGCTGGCGGAGGCGGGCTTGGCGCCCCTTTCGCCGGCTGTCCCCTGCGAGATAAAGACGGCCGAACAGCCCTGGGGCCCCCCTCTGCCGCCCGAGCGCTGCCTCGAGGGTTAAGTACCCCCTGCGACAAAATTAAAACGTTATTCAATCGCCATTGTCTAAGGTTAACGTTTAGAGCCTTTTGAGTGTGGTATCGGTTGCATCTTCTCCGGGATGCGGGAGATTTTCATTTACGTTGGGTGAGCGCCGTGCCGTTTGCTTGATTTTTAACGGATTTACGCTTTTTAAAAGAATGTCAATAACGTTTTTTTTGTATTAAGTAATACCACTTCATGGAAAAATACATGAAAATCATGTTGGTATTCAAGTCATACAATATCAAATAACGAAATCTCCGTAAATAAAGTAGAAAAATCTTCATTTAAAGCTTCAATTTGCTTTTGACCACAGACATGATCAACATTTTTTTTTTTTTACACATACAAGAGTTTGTAGAGTCACACATTTATTTTGTGCGCTTTTCTAGCGACTGAGTATTCTTCAGGGTAATTATCTGATGAGCTATTTAGCTTTGGAAATTAATTCATTGTGCTTTTGGCAATGACTCTAAGCACCTGTGACAATTTATAGCTTTTCATCTCATACCTAGTATATGCTTCATCTGCTTTAATTTATTATTGCCCCCCTTTTTATTTCAGTAGTAGCATTCTTTTGCGGTCTTCAGCCACCAATCTTTATAAATGAGGTCTCTAAAGAAACAGAATTCACGAAAACGTGACTAAGTGCACTGTGACTCTAAAAATATGATATATTTGTTTAAAATAAAAACATTTAAATGTTCGTTAAATACAATCCGTATTTTCGCCGGATTTTTTGATTCTATTCGTTTAATAGCTACTAAATGTAGCGTTATAGGGTATTAAACTAAAATTTGAGGCCAAAGGCCCCAAAAAAACGTTCCTCACACCGTAATCTACAAATTGAGATCTTGGAACATTCTATTACATTTTTGCTGGTTGATGCTTCGATTCTACCCCACCTGTTCAGAGCGTGTAGAATATGCAACTGTAGGGGAAATTAAACTAATTACTTGATATTCTACGAGATTGATTTACACGTGTACTTCTGCTCGATAGTAACATTAAATAAGAATATTTTGCATTGACAAGGGTGTATTTTTTTCTACAACAAAAGGAGACATAACAAGTGATGGAGAATAAGAGGGTCTTGAAAAAGATTTATTACAGGCTTAATATGGAAATAGAAAAATAGGGAAGAAAGTGGGGTTTAACTGCGAGACTTCTCTTGGTATACTTGGATTTTTAGTAGTGTTAGTAAGTTTTGAAGCATCTTTGTGTCGTGTACGTGTCGTATGATTATTGAAGCACTATGTATCCACTCGGTTCCGAAAGCTCCCAGTACGCGAGGCGATTGGATACACGAGTAAGGGGTGTTTGGGAGTCTTTAGTTGGGTTTAGCGGGGGAGGGATGGGTGGAGGTACGCGGGTGGAGGGTACGCGGGCGGGGGGAGGCGGGTGGAGGGTAGGCGGGCAGAGGGTAGGCGGGGGGTGGGTTTGGGGGGTGGAGGGTACGAGGGGGCAATGAGGTGAAGAGAGAAGATATGGCGCATTAAGGGGTCCGGAGGTGAATGGCACAGGAAGTACCGAGGTGAGCAGAGACCGCCGTAGTTGGCGAGGTGGGTGGGGGATAAAGAGCGAAGTAGAGGCAGGAGTGTGGAGGGACGCGGGCGGCGGGTGAGGGCGGATACTGGGATGAGGGCTGGCGACGGGGGCAGAGGGTTCGGCGTGAGCGCGCAGCAAGGCGAAATGCCTGCGCACGGCGTAATGCACTGCCCACTTCCGCCTCCTCTCCTCCCTTTTCCCTCGTCCCCTTTCCCCTAGACCTCATTGTGAAGGAAGCCCTTTGGGAGTAACAATACGAGTGAGAACGGGCAGTACTCATCATTGAACCAGACAGTAGTGAAGGAAGTAATTGTGTACGGTCGCAACATCCTGTACCTTTCCCTCAGTGGGAAAACATTCCCACCTACAAAGATCCATTGTTCTGGACGGATATTGTTAGTACTTGGGAGTTATGGTTTTGTTGTTCTTAAGAAGAAAAACCCTTTTTGTACCTATTAACTCTGTTAGTACATACCATTTCTCCTTAAATTTGAAAATTCGGGAACGTAAGCGCATACACTGATTTAAAGGGATCAAATGTACCCTTCATTTAGGCTTTAAAATATGTATCTCGAGAAGTGTATTTAATGTTGTTCAAGAAGTCACTGTCTAGATGTAATGCCAAGGCTACGTCTTAATTCATAAAAGTGACCAAAAATTCCTGTTATCATAAATAGATTCTGAAGGGTGTTGATTGAGTTCAGGTAATATTGACAAAGGCAAAAGTATGAAGATAATTTTTTTTTAAACCTACTTGGGATTGAAAATAAATATTATTTTAATATCTAAATTCAGGCTGCATTAAAATTGTAGACAGAAAATTATAAAAAGGAATTAGCGAATTAGGAAAGGTTATCGAATAAAAAAAGGAGAGAAACTGCTCTTTCAAATGCCTGGCAAATTCAAATTTTCCGACAATTCTTATCGTAATAAGAGCCTATTGCTTTTCCGGGGAGCGAAGTAATGGATAAATTATTGAGAGCGTGCTGAGTTTCAGATAGTTGGATGCTACCATGAGGTTAATACGGAGTCAAAATCTACCGGCAATGCTTGAGCCATAGAATGACAGCAAAAATTCCCAACATTTTCAGCCCTTATAGTAGGTTTCCCTATTTATGGTATGATCTGGCCACGCCGAGATCATTAAGAAAGAAAAGAGAATTTGGAGAATAAATTGGGGTATAATGATTCTGCCAATCCCCCTCGCACACCGTCTTTAAAGGGAAAATACTTCGCATGTTGCACTAATCTGTAACAAAATATCACAAAACAATGTTCTTTATTTACGTATAAAAATAAAGGGCAACATAATGATTTTCTCTTGAAAATAACTGGTTGGGAATTTTAATAGATTTTTGTGACCGTTAAAATTACGTTTCTGGGACCCGTTATCCGCAGGCCATCGGTTGTCGAGCTGCCACAGGCAGACTGTCGCTCGCCGAGTAGCTGCAGGAAACACTCGGCCGTGCGGCGGGGCCCGGCCTGATTGGTGATATTTCAGTGGGCCGGAACCACCCGATCTCTCCACCCTTTTCCCCTCACCCCCCCTCATCCCATTTCCCATTCCCGGGGGTACATTTAGCAATGACCCTTTTTAACCCAATGCATCCTTTTTAGTATAGGGTGAATTCCTGAACGGGGAGAAGGTTGAGAGCAGGAATTAGGAATATTTGCGGGAAACCCAAACCATTGTTCCCATGTAGCGTTCAGTGGTCCCGAGCAAGCTCTAAGACACGTACGGGGGGGGAGATTATCCTTTCCTAATAACATGTTCGGGAAAATTTTATTTAACTGTTATAGATTTGTCATTTACCCCTTAATAGGCAATCTATTAAAACGCTATTTGATAAGACACGCGACACTGTAAAAGAGGTGTCGGTTACTTGCCGTATAAAGGCGAGACGGATGTCAACAATCAGGTGCAAACACCCTTCGTATAACTTCGTTAAAAAAAATTTCCCGCACATGTTTTTAAAAAGCAACTTTGTCCCACATACAAGATTCCAAACGTTTGTAAGTTTACCGAGCCCTTTTTAGAAAAAAGGATAGGAATAGGGGGGGGGGCCCGGGGCAGGGAAATTGCGCCGCCCTGGGAAAATTAAAGTCCAAAAAAAATGGATATATAAGCATTTATTCGACAAAAACAGGAGATGAGGGAAACAGCCTAAAATATCCCAAGGAAGTTATATGTTTTTTTACTAGTGGAGACATGTCTGTAGAGGGAAAACCAAATGGGCTTACTAGTAGAGGAGTTTTCTGGGGAGTTATATTTCACCCTATGTCTCTTGCTCCATATTTTCTATCGATTTGTCTTACCTTTTAACCCTTTTTCATCATTGCCTCTTCTACTTCTCCCCGTAAGTCTAAGTCTTCCTCTTTTTTGGGGGTAGGTGGTTGCCATTCCACAGACTTTTTTGGCCGGACTTTTTCGTTCATTCTTTTCATGTGCCCATACCATTTTATCTTTTCACTTCTCTGGGGTCAATTATTTCAAAACAGTTGTCCTTTCTTTTAATTTATTCGTTCTTAAGTTTTATCCCTTTTAAAACCAGTTGAACTTCGGTGCCAGACTCTTTTTTATTGCCAATTTTTTTCGCCCTTTTTGTTACTTTCCATATCTCAGACCCATGAAGGGCCATATTCTCTTCAACCGTCGTGTCCAATTTTCTTTACATCTTACTTAATTTATCTTTCCATATCAGTGGATGTAGTTGTATTTTTGGGTGTCCGGGATGAGCCCATCTCTGTCGTGGAGGCTGACGTTTCGGCCATCATGTTGTAACCTTCTTCAGAGCTACCGAGATTTTTTTTTTTCCAAATTCTCCTCGCCAGATCCTGGCAGGGGGAAAATTATTCAATATTGGGTGTACATAAAATGCTCCAGCATTCCCTTTTATGGAGCTGAGGCGGGTTTTAACTTAAATACACTAACCTAACCTCACTTAAAATACAATGTGCCACTTTGGGATTGCAGTTTAATTAATCATTATTATTGATTTATTTAATTAATATCAGTTCTTGTACTCTTTTTATTCATTTTTCTTATGACATTCATCTTTCTTTCATACTTAATCTATAGTGGCTAGGTTTCTATCATACAGGATGGATGCGAGCTGATTGGCCGCAGCGGCGGAGGAGGGCAGGTGGTCTACGATTGGCGGAAAGGGATTGGAGCGATTTCGGAGACCAAATAATGGGGGAGGAGGGAGGTGGGGCCCTAAAGGGATGAGGATAGAAAACTGAACAGGATAGACATCTGGAAAAGCAACTACGTCATCGGGACGGGAGGAAAAGCTAAGAAAGCGGGCCAATAAGGGGCACGTCATTGGCCGTCCGCGGGGGGGGGTCTCCGCGGGCGCGACCGCATTGGCGGAAGGGGACAGCCCGTACCCAGGTGTTGCTGAAGCGGGCCCATCGTCTCTGTTGAGGTGTGCGGGTCTCCAGGAGATTTTCCTTTTTCCCAAACGAGGCCATACCGATCTTCTATAGATATTGAGAGTCTCGTAATTGACGAGGTGACCCGTTTGAGCGGCGTGTTGGGCTAAGAAGACTTGTGGATATTTTGAGCAAAACGCATATGTTTCCGCTCCGCTCTTTTACCAAGCGCCCGGTTTGGCCGATGTAAACAAGCCTAAAACTTCATGGATTTCATACACACCGGCATCTTGAAGAGGATCGGTGGTCCTTCATCTGGACCAGGCACCCGATTTTTTGCTCCATGGAACACGGGACAGATATCGGCTCTGCGCAGCGATATACAATCTTGTCCGTGACTCCTTTGATGTTAGGTAAACGAACATTCTTGCGGGGGACTTAGAAGGTTTTGTTCCCTTTTTCTCTCGATGTAGAAGAGTTGAGCCTCGATAAGGCATGATGCCCACGGAACTGCTGAACACTACCCATAACCACCTATGGGTGGTGCTTTTCTGACTAAGGCTATTTAGATCACATATCATCGAAGGTGAGGTGGAAAGGACATCCCGTTTCGTGGCAGGGCTGTGGTGTGAGTTGGCGTATTCGTAGCGGTTGGTGTGGGTGGTTTCCGGTAGACGGATTGGCCGGGGTGTTCCATTAGGCGCCTGGTTACTAGGACATCCAGGTAAGGGGTTGTCCGTTCTGTTCTGTTTTCATGGTGAACTTGATGCGCGTAGAAGTTGTTAAGGTGGAGGAAGGTTTCAAGGGTATCGGTGCCATTGCGCCAGATGACGAATGTGTCATCGAGCAGAGCAGCCATAGCGACGTTTTAAGGGCGCGTTTTCTGGTCTGCTCTTAAAGCTCCATGAACAGATTCGTTACAACAGTGGATAACGGTAAACCCATAGCGGGGCCTTCTGTCTGTCATAATCTCCTGCCTGTATGGAAAAAGTTGTCGTTAGGCAGATCGTTTAATATTTTTTTATTTCAAACCAAGTTAAAACATTTAACATTGTACTAATTACTGTTTCTTTATTGCAATGAATATTCGTATAATCAGCACAGAAAACTGTTCCTCCATTTCAAATTGATAGGACATATTTGTGTATAGAAGGAAGAGCATTGATCATGAAATCGAACCTTGCGGAACCCTAGGTGCAATTGGCGATGAATCTGAAAGTTGAGTAAATAATCTCCCTTCATTCAAGTACAGTACTTCCACTCACTTGTATAATTTTTCAGGTACGAACATTACTAATCTTGAGTAATACCACTCATTTCTATACAGAAGGTAATTTTAGGTAAAATATTAAGAACAATACCGTCAGATGTTTTGAAAGATCTGAAATAGACAGTAGATGCTTCATTTGTTACATTGATGAAAATGTAGCTTAATGAGGGTAACCATTCTTGAGGATCGTTCACTTCTTTATAATTTCCTTTATTCTTTCTCTATATCTTTATTACATTCTCTACAGAAGCGTCTTGATGTGATCGTATTTCATTGGGACATTTACGTCAGACTTTACCTATTCTGAATAAAGATAATACCACCTAATTCGCGAAATAATCAGACTTGATATTATCCTTAACATATTCAGTGCATAAAGAAATTGTAGACGATGAAATGTGTTTTGTTATTTAAATATTACGAAATGATTCATCTTAATAATTGGAGTCTTAACAAGACGTGAATAATAATATTAACATCATTTGTAATTTTGTTGTAAACATCTTTGTAGTTCGATATCATTCAAACTGATAAAGAAGATTATGTCAATTATACGGTGTTGCTGAAGAAACATTTTCCATTATGTCCAGAGTAAAGTTCTAATTCCAAGTTACCACAGATGACGTAGTCCACTCGTTGATCGCCGGCCAATCTAGTGCGACAGACGATCAATCAAATGATAGTGAAACTAGTGCTATTTACTTCTCTTACTTTTCTGTTGTCCATATGTAGTGTCATTGTTCATATATGCAATGTTTTGTTCACTGACACCCGTGTTCACACTTGCCGGACGTACGTAGATTGGTATGCACAGGCGTGCAACGCAACGCGCCGGGCAGATCAAGTTTCTCATCGAGGGTTGTTGCCTTGTGCCGGTTCGCGTCTGTGCGGACACGCCACGCTTACGCATGCGACATGTGACTATGCTCATGAATATGAATGCATAGCTTTGTCGTGTCCGCCTTACCGTGTCTGCCACGCGCTGTTCCTGTTGATGTGAATCGCCTCACTGTCTCCGTACACGTAAGAATGTCTGCAGAACGTGTGGTACGATAATGTTTCAGGGTTCTGAAACGAGTTTATACGTACTCCAGTGATACACGGTTTACTTGTTGCGTTACGCATAACGTCTGTAGAAGGTGAAGGAAGAGTAACCATGCGAGCAAAATTCAGAGTATTCTCTAGAATGCTGCGATATGATATTAGAATAGATATCTTTAGAATCAATCACTTTCTTTGATTCGTTTAGTATGTTCCACGTTCTCCAAATTATTTAATTTGAAATTAAATGTATTTTTAGAATTGAATTTTCGGCGTTTTACAATTTATTTACTGTAAGAAATTAATTCATTATTTAATGTGAAATAATAATTAAAACCTTTTGAATTTCATCGGCGTTCACATTAAACACTTGGTCATATGTGGCAAAAGCGTTGAAAAATTGGGAACGTCTGTTACAGATATAATAATCTACACTGATCAGTGTTTATGATCTCAAGTAGAAAGATATCGCTAGATAGGACTCTTCACGTTGCCCGGCGTTGTTTCTGTGTAGGTGTCTCAACTGTTTGGGAGGGCTCGCTTCCTAGTCCTCTTAAGCGCGTACAACCGTCACTATCACCCAGACACAATCTTCTCTTCACCACTAAACTCGCTGCGCTATTCATCCCTCTAGGTATTTCTTACGCGGCACCACTCGGGTGGTTTGCTCGACGAAGGCACCGAAGCGGCACGTAATCTTCGCGTACTCTTCATCGCTCTTCCTCCTCTCTCGCCCGCTTTACTCTCCACGTCCGCTTCTTCGACTCCTACATACAATGTCGTGGGCTTTCACCGCGCGATCTTATCGCCGGTCTCGAGACTCTTCACCCGCTTTGCCCCGCACTACACTGGCCCTGCCCCGCCCCTCCCGCCCCCTGCCCTGCCCCTTCCTGCCCGCCCCGCCCCCTCCGTCCCCCTGCTGAGCTCAGTTCAGCTCTGGTGCGATTGTTCCTGGCTCGTTCCAACAAACGATTTCAGACGGTTCTCTGACACTCCTGTTGCGACAATGGCCTCAATTTGCTAATCAACGGACGTTCGCGCAAGCCTTGTTAATACATTTAGAGGAACTTAGGTATTAGTCTCTCGGTAGTAGATTTTTCAACCGTCAGGGCATTTCCGTACATTGTGGCCTGTTTTTCCATGGCTTTGATGAGATGAAGAGAATGAATTAATTTTACAGGTCGATTGGTTAGATATAGTTCTGTAGATTGCAGAATTTGCAAGGATTGATTGTATTACCTCTAAATTAAATTGTTGAACCTTTGTATTAAATCCTAAAAATTAAAAATGTCATAATCCAATTAGCAATTAACTCTTGGGTGTAAAAGTGATTTTGCCGCGTATTGCCGTAAATAGCGCTCTTGCGTGTTCTCGCCTCTTCCCGGGTTTCCCGGACACAAGTCAACACTGATGAGCAACGGTATTACGCATTCACTGCGTTCAGCAATAGGATCGACTGCTCGAAATCTCGTAAACATTGCGGTCCGTTGAACCACAATTATCATGCAGTCGTGGGATTCTCCGCTATCACGCGAATGCCCTCGGCGATCCCGGTGTTTCGCGACGAAGGATGTGTTGCCAACGCAGTGATCGCGCTCTTCCTCCGAACGGGAGTCTTCAATTATCTTGCACAAAACGTGCCTGTTTTCGCCTCCTGGAATATTGGCATTTGCGTCCGACATTCGAACAAATAGCAACACGAGCGATACCGCAACAAGAGCGATACCGAACTATGTTGTGCAGAAACACCGCGGAGAAATTGATGAGTGGGCATTGCCATAATCAAATCTCACTTCGACAATTGTCACGTACGTCAAAATCCAGACGTTGTTAATCTTGTTTTAATTGTAAATTATTCTTTAAGCATGGTTTGTGCGGATGTATTGAAATGCCTATCAAATATTTCAACTCTTGTTTTAAAGTTCCTCAATAATCGCATGTGGTTGCTGGAATAGACACAACGTCTTTGAGTAAATCTAAGATTCATGTCGTTAGGAATAAAAATTAAAACGTTGATAAGCGTACATCAACATCTGTTTTTTCTACAGGCAATTCATCCGTACGTCACTATTGAGTACAAGGTGGATAGGTTGAACGTCGACGTGAACGACGACGAACGACGATGCTGAACGTCGACGTGACGACTAGGTGGCAACTCATCCCAGGTAGAGTAGGCTCCATATATTCGGCGAGTAGCATGCGAATCTGTTTGCCCAAAACCGTGTAGCTGGATTACTCGACGAATGTTCTCTTCCTTCGCTCTACCCAAAAGGCCAACATCCTGTGAGGAGGGTGAAGAATTTCAGCTCTCGACAAATAATAAGCAAACCGAGCGGTCGGTCGCTTGCTATTCACCGAATATCGAATATGTCGAGAATATGTTAAGTTGGTATGTTTTATTTGTATGATTGTAGCAATGGAAGGCAATAGAAAAGGTCCATATATCTACAATATCATGTATACTTCTCTCTCTCTCTCTCTCTCTCTCTCTCTTTATATATATATATATATATATATATATATATATATATATATATATATATATATATATATATAACACACACACACAACACGCTTTGGCAAGATATTGGTCTTGTAGCATTTATAAGATACCATCGACAGAAGTCCCCGGATGTGCCCTACTGCTGAAGAGGGAATTATCTCGTCCTGTACCAAAGAGACTTAAGAAGAAAAAATATAAGTTCGCAGATTATGGTGCAGGAAACGATCAAACTCATATGCAACCCGCAACACGTTTCACTGCTATTCACTTTAGCGTTCTAAAAAAGCGAAACGATACGTTCTAACTTACCGAAAGCCTGAAAACTATAGATAAAGAAGGCTGGTAGAGACGCGGTGCTGTCCAGCACGTTGGCGGCGCTGGGTGGATGAATGTCATTTTCGCGATCTCGCGTGTGCGAGTGGCGCATTGCCCGCTGCCGGCCAGACCTTCTTATGGACTCCACCTCATGTTCCCCCTGCTCCCTCACCGCGCGCCGCTCCTTTCTCCCGCGCTGCGGCTCGCTTTTGTGGGGTTGTGTTTGGCGGAGATCTTGTGAAACCGCCGTGGTGGAGGTGGTACGAGAAGAGCGCCATTATCTGCGGGCGCAGCTTGATCCTCGCGCGCGCCCCGCCTTCCTCCCTCTCCTGCCCTTCGTCCCCCCCTCCTCCGCCTCCCTCCGCGCCCTCGCCTCCTCCGCTTCTTCGGCCGTACATGTCGTGCCTCGCAGCCCCGTTTCACCGTGCGAGAGGTCTTATCGCCTTACTCGAGACTCTTCACCCGCTTTACCACACATACATTCACACACACACTGCTCGGAGCGCTCCTGTTCGGCGCGATTGTCCTTGCCTCGTTCCTGCTTTCCTTCCTCCCCGCGCCGCTTCTTCGCTCCGCTCGCTCCTTCCGTTGCCTCACGCCACAGTCCCCCTGTCCCGACCACCGTAGTTGTCCTCTGCGGCCTCGGAGAACTGAGGAAGTGCTGCAGCCAAAATTTGAATTCCACGATGTGTTAAAGTAGAAGAGGTTTCGACTTATGTTGAAGTTGGCCACCGCGAGTCCGGGTTCTGCCGTCCGGATTTGACCAATACGAATGATGTCCCACACCAGGAACGTTGGAAACTTGCCGGAATATATTCAAACATTGTTTATATTCGTATACTTAACTTCTAGAAATTCTTACTACGATCTTTATATTTCGTACCCAATTCAGTGAAGTTCACGACTTTGCAGAGTGACTCTAGCCCACGTATCGTTGACGTAGGAGTTCTTGAGTGGTCTCGTTGCCTGTGTGTCTCATCTTCTTGGTGGATTTGCTAATGAATTGATATTCAGTAAATCGGAATGTCAACTTTGCTAGTGGTAGGTGATATTTTATTTTAAAAATTAGTTATAATTAAAACGGTTAATTTTAATGTCATATAGAAGTGAAAAACAATTTAAATAAAAGTGAAAAAATGAAAGATAACTGGAAGATACAAGAAGACAAAGATGCGACGGCGAGGAATAAAAATCGTCAGGAATTGCCCTGTCTAAGCAGGACGTAATAGTGATACCATAATCCTATAAAATATTGATATATCTATTAATGAATTTTTCTAAAGAATTGTGTTACAAACTATTTCATTTTGCACAGTCTATGTAAGGATTCGGTCAAATGGCTAATATTCAACAAATTTTGATTAAACTGCACTATTGTGGATGAATAAGTCAGTAATTGAAAATACGAGTTTAATGTAAAATATTCTGTTTCCTAAGCTTTATCACCTTATGCCACTCCATCCGTTCACTTGTCCGTTCACAATTCTTCCTTACTCGATCGTTCAAAACCTTCTTCTTGTATTTTCCTGTTCTTCTGCTTGTATTTTCCTGGTCTCCGTAATTTTATTTATGGAGTTGCTAATACCTTTCATTTACATACCATTAATTTCGAAGTCATTCAATAGTATTGTACATCACAATTGAAAAATCTATTTAAAAATTGTTTTATGAAACTTGACTTTTGTATAATTTCATGTAGAACATGAGATCGTTTAAAAACAAGGCTTTGAACCAATTTGTCATTTTTAGTTTTATTCAGAAGGGGGTAGTTTAAAAACGACATTTTCTGTTTCCTTTAAGGTTAATTTTCGTTACCGAGCGTTTGTATAAAATATCGTAAAGACAACGCAGATCAAAGGAACATGAATGTCAGAAAGTCTCCTATGGAAATACTCCATTTGTGAGGTGCAGTCGCTCAGTCAATATTGACACTCAACGGAAAAATGATTTGAACGTCAATATTTATCACGAATATTTATTTGATGTATCAACCGCACGTCATATCAATTTTCCCATGTGTCAACCTGCCATCGCCATTGAGCCTCTGAGTCCGCCGACGATGTTGCGCTCGCATATTCTTGTCTCTTGCAGAGATCGTTTTGTGGACATTTCATTGCCGCGATTAAACGTAGCGAGGTTTCTTGTCAACCCGTGCTTCGGTCATAGCGAATATCGGAAATTGAAACGGTATACATATCATACTAGCGCTTGCCTAGGGCGAGGGAAAATTGGAGATGCATTAGGCAACCCGCGCGTAAATGTATTGAACACCATGCTGTTTCCCGGAATAATAGGCTGTAACTGGAATTCATTTCCCTAGAAGACCACCTAGAAGTGGCAACACGAGAGCGGAGTCCCTGGCCGCGCTCAGGAGGTTGTAGCAAGAACGTTGTTTGCATCAATCATTAAGAAAATAACTTTGCTTATATCCCACTCGTTTGTTTCTGCTGAGCTTTAATAATTTTATTCTGTAAACATCTTAACTACTAGTTATTTCTGTATTCAATTTGTACAAGCCGACCTGGATGGCCGAGGTGGCTAAGAGCGAGTACCGACCCAGCGCTTCGGTTCGAAGGTCGCGGGTTCGAGTCCCACATGAGCATGGTTGTTTGTCCTTTGTCTTTGTATGTATGATGTTGTCGTGAGGGCCTCGCGTTCCTGCTGACCCCAGATCAGAGGAGCCCGCAAGTGTGTTGGTGTCTCAGTGTATGGTCGAATATGCCTCCCATCGGACGTAAAGGGTAACCGGCTGTCGGCTGGATAAAAACCCTAGAAAGAAGAAGAATTTGTATCAAAGTTTTATGTGATAAGCTTATTCAGCGTATATACCTCTACTAGCTGTAGTTTTTCTTTTCTAATGTGACATGTGTGACTGAAGTGACATGTCAATGGCACACTCCAGCACGCCGCATTAGTTCAAATACCGTAGGTTAGGTCGTTGCGAGAACCAGTACTAGCTTATTTGCAACATTTTCTCATTACCTTTATTTTGTACATTTAGTATTAATTACATTTTAAAATTTTGTTCTATAGTTAATAATATTTTGTCGCTAATGTTCAACTACATTGTACACCCTTTATAAACATAATCAAAATTAAAGGAGCGGAAATTGTGGTACAATTTCAATAGGAATTCATTATATAAATACATTATTTAGTTGTGAGACTTATTTATTATTATTTTCCGATTTGTACATTATACAATGATATTAGACAATGATAAAATTTGCTTTAAATGTATATGAAATATTAACAGCTGTCGACTTTGGTAATTGAAAATACTACAATTCTTTCAATGGAGTCGGACCTCCACATATTGAATCTGACGGTTCCTTTGGTAATATTCGATGTACAGAAACTTCAGTATATAGAAATAATTATAAAATTTTTGCAAATGCTTTTGCAAACAATTTTAATTTTATCTAACCATCTAGAACTTGCTTGAATTCATAAACTAGCGTTGAGCTAACTCGTGGCTTTTTCTTTTATAAGAGGTTCAAACTGGCACGTAAAAGCGATTTTTCATTATAGTCGAAACTAGCTGGCCGTACTACCGTAATTCTGCGTCACTAAGTATTTTTACATACCACTGTCCGCATCTTTCATCCAGTTCACATTTTCTGCAACATTAGATTTTCGGTTCGACATTCCGAACATTCTTCTTAAGCATGTAACATCAAACTGAACTTGCGTTGAACTGACAAAATAGATCGTAGGGCAGGACCGTGAGTTACCTTCATGAGAAAGCTGTGAACTGTACGTAGAAAACGTGTTGGTTGCAAAATTTATTCAATTATAAATTCAAAAGGAAGTTATATTTTCCGCAGTAGTAATACTATGCTTCCAAATTAAACTATACATTTTTAGAGACATAATTTACTAGTACTGTGCAGAAAATACTCCCATGTTAAACTCCACTCTCTCCTCTATTCTTCCATTTCCATATTAAGAAGGAAATGTGTTAAGGAAACGTGTTTATTTGGGTAAAAACATATCAATATAACTTACAATGTACTTGAAGAATATCAAATAAAAATAAAAACAATGGAATTGATAGCAGAGAAAGTTTTCGGGCTTGTAGACGGATTCAGTTCTTGGAACAATTCACAACACTTTAAGAACATTTCACTTATTTTACCATCTTCCTTGACAGTTAACTTTTCGCTTTCCTTTAAGTCACAAAAATATTAGAAAGCCTTTTGTTCTTGAGAAAGTTGAGTAAATTTATTAGTAGACAATTACAGATTTCTGCATGTCTCTGGACAGGGTAGTATCGAGAAGCGTCAGACCAGCAACAATGTAATAGTCTGGCCAAGATCTCATCCTGTACATTATGATGCGGGGAACGTTTCTTTGATACTTTTGACCTCAAAATTCCAGGTTTTAAGGCCCTAAACACTTCGTTTAAGAGTTATGCAGAGTATACGGATTTAACAATGCTGATCGAGTAATGCGTATTGCATTTGACATGACTGTAGATGCGATTTTTCAACAAATTCTTCATACCTCCAAAGTCAAAGTGCAATTCATCATGTCTCTGTGAATTCTCTTTCTTTGAGATCTTATTTATATAGATTAGCTGTGTGAAAGCGCAAAACTCATCTACATTACTGAACTAATATAGGAGACAATAGTATGTACGCACACTTTTATTTCATAGAAAACAATTTCCAAGTCAGACAGTGAGTTCGATATATGAAACAATTGCAGAAACGATTTTAAACGTTATTTTCTATGGACAGAAAAATTCTGTTTATAGGGTTCGATATAGAATGTTCGACTGTAATTATAACTCTACAAATCTTCTTTTCTTTTAAAAATTAAGAAAATATCTTTAAATGCCCATAAATACATACTTCAGACAGAAAGTATCTGTGTACCGCAGTTAATGATTTCATTTGATTAATCAGTTTGCGTGACACATTCTTGCGGTCATCCACTCGTATTTCTCTGCTTGTTTATTTTTTGGTGTTTGTCGTAATTTACTAATCGAATGGTGTTTTGCATCGTAAGTTCATTAGCCGTCTACAAGTGAGAAAAGTAGCCTGATAATCATCCTATCTCGTACTTAGTATGCAAGCAGCTTATTAGCCAGTCAGTTTGTATTGAAATAGTTCAGTTACAGGTAGTCGTCTTGGAGACGAGGATAAATATCACTCAGAAAACGAAGGCTACAAAGTACGAAAAAGGGCAGATAATAATTCATTATATCTCTTCATTTATCGGAATTTAAATTGAAGAAATAAGAGAACATGGAGGCAAAATAGGAAGGAGGAAAGGAAACAAAATAGGCCTCATGAAAATAACTCATGAGTAGTAGTTCCAACCTAGTACATCTCATGAGTAAAGTAAACGGATATGAACAGTGATTAAACGTAGTGAAAATAATTCTGGCTGTCCTACATCCGACGATCGATTGGCGCGTATTTTGACAGTAATGGATAAGACTCACGTAATCTTTGTCGAACTGCGCAGTATTTATTAATTCAAATGTTCGTATACCGGTCCTTACCCGGCTAGAGTTCTGTGAAAATAGTGTGAACCTGTAGAGTGTTGTGAGGATCTCGTGCTGACGGTGGCAACTTGCTATGGCGTTATCTAATGCAATCATCTTTATTTAAGTTTCGGAACTTTGCAGCATATCGTGCATCTCTTTATTTGTTATCGCGCGAAAATTATAGCAAGGGTCATCAGTGCATACTACGAGAATCAATTGAATCAGTGCATACTTATAGAGCCGGTCACTCTCTCAGTTCCTATCGCTCTCGGCAACGACACCAGAACGCCGAGGCCGCTAGGACCGAGAATGCTGGTTCCGCACTCCCATTATCGCAAGCGGACAATCGATACTAGGCCTGTTATCGGATGTGCCCTCCATGCCGCCGACGAAGCAACAACGATGGACAACGAATGGCCGGAGGCGTCACCGGACTTGACTTCGTCCAGCGCTCCAGCGTTTCTATTAAACATCTTTAACGAATTATTTAGAGGTTGCCGCGTTCTGCTGACCCTAGATCAAAGGAGCCCGCAAGTGTTGGTTTCTAGTGTGCGGTCGAATATGCATCCCATCAGGACGCAAAGCGTAACTCGCTAAGCGTAAGAGAGAAACAGAGAGATCTGAACCGAGATCTGGACCGAGAGCGGGTCGAAGAGGAAATCGGAAAGCGAGGAGATGCGCGTCCCATAGCGAGGTCAATGGCGAGGCCGATGGCGAGGCCGACAGCGTGCCGACAGCGTGGCCGACAGCGTGGCCGACAGCGTGGCCGACAGCGTGACCGACAGCGTGGCCGACAGCGTGGCCGACAGCGTGACCGACAGCGTGACCGACAGCGTGACCGACAGCGTGGCCGACAGCGAGGCCGAAGATGAAACACCTTAGAAAACTGTTTCCGAGGCCTTTTGCGTGGCGATGAACGTGAGCCATGAGACGGAGGGCGAGGAGTCCTTTCGCTGGCTGTGCCCGCGGTGGCCGATGAGTCTCAGAGCTCCTGAGCAGCGAGCGCGGCCGCGTGTTATTGATTCGTGTCGCCGCGCAGCCCTGAGGTGCGCGACGCCCTGGCCCGTCGCCCTCCTCTCCCTCCCTCTTTATAGCCGCCCCGCTGTCCCACTTCCCACTTCCCGAGCGACGCCTCGCGGGAACACTGCGGATCGAAATACAGCAGCAAAAGCCGCTGTCTTCCTGGTGTCGAAATGGAGCCATAGATTCTCGAAACAACAGATGATGTTTCGTTAACATGCTGGTTGTTTAATGCATCGTATTATTACGAAAATATGAGATATATTTTCTTCTTCAGACGATTGTCTTTATTCGGGCAGTTGCTTTCTGCCACGTACCTCTTGTTGTGTTCTGCAACTCATTACGAATTAGGACAATATGGATTTATACTTCCTCGCTACGAAGTAGAGGGGAAGTTATGTAATGTTGCGCGAAAAAAACAGCAAATTTTGGGCAGAAAACTCTTATAGGGCCCTGGTAACAAAAAATTTGATAAATCCAGTTGCTAAATTTAGAAAAAATCCTCTAACACATGGAGTAGATAGAATCCACGTTTTGTGAGTTCTTGATAGCGAAAATAGTGACCGACCGTCTGTCCGTCCGTCTTCCCACCCGCCCGTCTGTCGGTCGGTCGGTCGGTCTGTCGGTCCTGTCTGTCTGTCGGTCGGTCCGTCTGTCGGTCGGTCCGTCGGTCGGTCGGTCCGTCGTCGGTCGGTCCGTCTGTCGGTCCGTCTGTCGGTCGGTCGTCGGTCCGTCGTCGGTCGGTCGGTCGTCTGTCGGTCGGTCGGTCGTCCGTCCGTCTGTCGGTCGGTCGGTACGTCGGTCGGTCGGTCGGTCGGTCAGTCTGTCGGTCGGTCGGTCAGTCTGTCGGTCGGTCAGTCAGTCGGTCGGTCGTCGGTCGGTCCGTCGGTCGGTCGGTCGGTCGGTCGGTCCGTCTGTCGTCGGTCGGTCGGTCGGTCGGTCGGTCGGTCGGTCGGTCCGTCTGTCGGTCGGTCGGTCGGTCGGTCGGTCCGTTGGTCCGTCGGTCCGGTCGGTCGGTCCGTCTGTTGGTCGGTCGGTCGTCGGTCGGTCGGTCGGTCGGTCGGTCGGTCGGTCCGTCTGTCGGTCGGTCTGTCGGTCGGTCCGTCTGTCCGTCTGTCGGTCGGTCCGTCTGTCCGTTTGTCCGTCTGTCCGTTTGAACAACGCGCCGGATCAATTGTTCAGCCGATTTTTTCCAAAATTGATATTTTCCCATCAATTTGCCTAATGTAGAGCCCTTGAATTTGAAACCAACATTTGATGTTGGAGGGTACTTACATGACGTTCTTGAGACTTTTCAAAATTTAAAAAAATGGCTCCATCGTTTTTTATTAAATTGTGTTGTTGGATAATTGTTAAAGTTAAATTGTGTTATTAGATTGTGTTGTTAGAAGAATTTTTAAGAGATTGGTGCAGGTCTCATGTGCGTTAAAAACCCTGTTTTTTGGAAAATTGCAAAACTTCAACATGTTTTCGGGTCTTCCTAGAACAAAAAATAATAGAGATAGGGATTTTTCCTTCATAAAATCTGTTCCTTAGTGATAGATTTTGAAATAAGATTATGCAATTTGAAAAAATTTGAATCTTTTTTGCGTAATTTTGTGTGAAAATACGGGCGAGAATGTACGCGCAGTTTGAACACCTCTAGTTTGTGTTTTGTTCTTTACTTAACTACAGCAAATTACATTAATTAGAGCATTTCTCTTCCCGTTGTGTGTATATTCCTTTCATTTTACGTTTTAATATTAGGATGCATTGTATAAAATTTGAGTCAATAACGTAGTGGCACTAATTACTCTAAAATATTTTATTTTGTATACACTTTGTATTTCCAATTAGCAGTAGTTAATACTTTGTTTTTACTTCTGAATTTCTTCCACTATGTAAAATCGTCAATTTAGTTAGATAATTCATTATTAACTTATTAACTGTTAATCTTACATTGCTATAAATACGCTCTGCAATTTAAATTCAATTTCCATTTGTTTCCCCAAATTTACCTGTAATAACGGTATTATGAGTAAAAATTAATTTTAGAATAATTTCCAATACATTTTCATTCAATTAATTAAGTTATTCGTTTAAATTATAAGCAATAACAGCCTAGTACTAACCATTGTAGATATTGAAACTATATTAATTGCATTGAAAATAAAATGATTATACATTTATTTTGCTGTTTTTTTCTTGACTTTTGCATACCATTGGGGATTGAAGCAACGATGGACACCAGCATAATTTTTCTCCATCGTTGCTTAGACATGGATTTTCTGTTGTTGTTGTTTTATTGTTGTTTTTTGTTGTTGTTGTTGCAGAGGACATTTATTATCAGAGCCTTTCTTAACTCTAGATGATAGTTATCGGATGTTTAAAAAAATTCGAAACCGTCGCCATGTGTAATTGCTCCGTGGAAACATCGGTCTACTGCTGCCGTCAAGCCTACCCATAATCACGTTACACTCCAGTGACACCGTCGCACAGAGCGAAGTCGCTCGCCTTTCAGCAAGGAGATCCAGGGGCTAGTCTAACCCCTGTAAAGCGTCCTAAACCCTATCCGTATTCTAAGTCCTTCTCAATTCTGGCCGGTGGGTAGTGACTGGGCGCATAGTAAAAGGCGCGTACGCGGAAATGTACCTGGCAGTTCACGAAAGTGATTGCGATGAACTGGAACACTAGACAAAAATAATAAATTTTAAATGGAGAATTATTCCATAGTGCAAACGCTCAATGCTCGTTTAGGGAATTGAGGCGCGTTGTGTCATTGTAGATGCAAAAATTAAAAAAATCTAGCACCATATTGTCTTGTTTAAATATCAGTCAATGTAAACAGCAATTGTGCAATCAAAGAAAATAGTAAATACGACCTAGTTCTTCGAAAACCGGTAGGGCCTGTGTGCCATGGAAAGTAGAACAAGAACAGAAAGTGTTGCAAATATTTGAACTTTCGAAAGCTCTAAAACAAATGTTAACACAAAATTGCAAAACTTATTTTAATCATTGTTAAAGAAGTATAAAATTATATCTTAAATATATAAAATTTCCAGTTATATTACCGGTCGAAGCTGTGTTTTTAAGGGCGAAAAACTCGACGAGGGAAAAAGAGCTGGCTGTCCCATGTTGTAGATTTACTGCACGTAAACGATACTGAAGCCTGGGAAAAAAGTCTCTAGGGAAAATTCAAATCGCCTAATTCGTCGCTCATGAAATCTCATTTCTCGGAGCGATGCGAATGCGAATTCAGGCGGAAGTGCAGCCTGTTGGCCTGAGACTTGCACGAAAAATAAGGTACAATTGAATTGAAATAGTTTCGGGTGTCCATAGTTGCCCCAAACACTTACACACACACGTTGATATTCTCCGAGTACCGGAAAGGCATTCGTATCTGACTCTTAAGTGTTGTGTTGCCGGGCTGTAACGTCAAAGGTAATTATTCCCAAGTATCGTACATGTTTTATCGCGGGTGGTGGTGATCTTCCCCCACTGGATGGGAGATATGCGCCAACCTATACGTCGGCTTGCGAGGTTTCTTCGAAGTTTACGCATATTTGCAAAAGTTACAAAAGCGAGGTAAGTGCTGTTGTTGCTTTAATAGTCTAGGCTCTTGTTTTTACCAATTTACATTATCTCTGGCAAATCATTCTTATTTTTCGCAATACCATGTTTTCTATCCAAAGTGTGCACCTTATGAGTACATAATTGATCAGCTTTTATTTTACGCTGTTTTACGTATGCAAAATTTAAGGAACACTCGTCGTATATGATGTATTGTGAATGTCCTGAGGCATTGAAATGAACGTCCAGAAATTGAAAATTTTATTTATTTCTTATTTATTTTATTTGTAATTTTATCATGCATTTTTGCTATATTTCTATTTGCTCCGTACTTTACGTTATTTTTTCGTTTGATCCTTCTCCATGTCATTACGTCCTACTATATTATTTCCTAACTCACACCCTGTTAGTGTTTTTACCGCAGACGAATTTCGTAGAGGATAGTTGCACAAAAATAATTTGTTCATCATTAATTGATAATAGAAAATGGTGTCTTTACTCTCATAAATTGGAACAAGAAGTGAAATCTTGGAATGATTTTATAAAGGAATTTGATTACGTGTGTATTTGAAGAAGGAGAAGAAAATAGCGAAGAAGAAACTAATTTCTTACTTTGAGGCTAGTCTGCTTAAGAATACATTCATCTACTACAAATTAAGTCTTTGTGAAAAGAAGTTGAAATGACACTTCCTTTTCATAACATCTGCAAACGTGTTATTTGGATATTTTGTGGATAGAAATGTTCAGGGCCTGATACCAAAACATTCTGATTTTCTGCTTACTTAAGAGTAAATTACCTTTTCAGCACGCATGCATGGAAACTAGTTCTTTCCTCCACTTTTATTAATTGGAAAGTGTTATATATTTAAAATAATTTTCAGTGCCTATAGAACAACTGGTCACTGCGTAGTAAACAAACCTCAACCTAGGGCAACAAGAATCAACATGGCTGCGACCTCGCATATTGAGAATGTTTCGAGAGTATTTAGTTTAACGTTTCTATGAATTCGTACAAGAAATAATGTACGCTACTCCTACGAAATTACTTTGGCTACTCATTTCCAAATACTGAAGTCGGTCCGTCATTGCTTGTCCGTCAATTTTTTTACTATTCCAAATATTCTCATTTTGTACTACTTACGTAATTAACTATTTAGAATGTATATTGTAGTCAGAATTCCCATCTCGATCAGTTTTTCGTCCAGTTTCCTGATCCATTGAGCAAATGCTGAGATGGCCCTTGTTTTGCTTCTGGACATAAATGTAACTTCATTTTCTGTGCACGTCTTCTAGTGGGAAATACAATTATTCAAATATCGTTTCCATGTTGTCGCGGCATGAAGTATTATTCCGAAGGCCAATATGGATAAGAGCCAAAATTTATTGCCTCTTATCCTTGGAAAATAGATTTTATTACATGGGAGCACCTTTTTCCAGTTTTAAGTAGTATATGACTTAGTGTAAGGATCACAGAATTTTGAAAATGTGCACAATTTACTTTTTCCATAGCACGTCATTACGAGTTTTTAACTGCTTTTTGACGTAAAATAAATAAATAAAAATAAATTCACGTTTGCATCTGATATCGAAAAGTGGTTTCAGCAAAACGTTTATCTATAGACAACGCTACGGCCTAAAACATACACAAAATGTACATCAAATGTGATATTCTCCATGATCTAACGGCCCTTAGATTTGAAAGATGTTTTAGTTTATGAGGTTAATTTAGATGACAACCTAAACATTGTCGAAAAATGGCTCTAAACGATTTTTTCACCTTTTGATCAAATATATCAATGTACGCTTATAAAAATCGGCGAGTCTGATTCTCCTGAAAACTTTTTGGAGTGTTAAAGCGTACCATTGTACAATACATTGACTCGGGAATTAGTGATTTTGACACTGAATAAGACGTCACCACTTAACCTTAATATCTAGATTCACCTCAACCCTTCCAGTGCAATATTTTGGCTAGTGGGATACAGTTTTGCGTGTTTACTAATGCGTACACCAGGCCCATTGATTTGATTGTGTATCTGAAGGTTTTGCTATTTGAAGATAATAAACTGAATTTCTTCTATATTCACAATTATTTTCATCACTAATCAATTATGACGTGTGTTGGTACGCTTTGCACTCATTAGTGTTGGTGCAGCTTTGGAGATCGTAGGGATGGTCATACGTCTCCAGCAATGTGTCATCATTACGGCTTTCGGTCGGCACTCGGTCACTGGATCGGCGTCGCCCACCTCCCGTCGGACTGCTCCCCTCCTCCCGAGCCGTGTCCGCCTCTGTCCTCACCTAGGCCGCCTCACTTCATCCCTTGGCTGCATCAGGCCCCCTGCCCATTCACCACCCTCTACTACTCCGCGCTTCCTACACTTTCCCACTTTTTCCCACCCTTTCTTTTTCATTCCTCTCCACCTTTTCCTGTTCTTCACCGCACTTCTTCGCTTTCTTCCGCCCTTCTTCGATCTCCCCTGACCATCTCCGCTTTTTTCGCTCCAATCTGCTCTTACACGCCCTTCGTCGTTCAGTGCCTTCTCGCCTCACGCCATCCCGCCCGTCACATTCCACCTCATTCTCCTCCTTTCCACCCTACCCGACAAGCTCCGTCCCGCCGTCCCGCCGTCCCGCCTGTCCTCGCCGTCCGCCTGTCCCCGCCGTCCCGCCTGTCCCCGCCGTCCCCGCCGTCCCCGCCGTCCCCGCCCGTCCCACGCCCGTCCACGCCTGTCCACGCCCGTCACGCCCGTCCACGCCCGTCACGCCCGTCCACGCCCGTCCACGCCGTCCACGCCGTCCACGCCCGTCCACGCCCGTCCACGCCCGGCCACGCCCGGCCAGGCCCGTCCACGCCCGTCCACGCCCGTCCCGCCCGTCCACGCCCGTCCACGCCCGTCCACGCCCGTCCACGCCCGGTCACGCCCGTCCACGCCCGTCCACGCCCGTCCACGCCCGTCCACGCCCGTCCACGCCGTCCACGCCGTCCACGCCCGTCCACGCCCGTCCACGCCTGTCCACGCCTGTCCACGCCCGTCCACGCGCCCGTGCCTCGTCCAGTCGCCTTCGTCCCGCCCCACCCTCACGCAGTCGCTCTTACTGCCGCCGCGTCGCCGCCGCGCCGCTGCTGTCCGACTTTGGCTCGTTTCTGGCCCCGGACTGCACGTCCCCTGCCCCCACCGTGGGCGTTGATTAGCGAGGACGCAGCTGCCCGGGCGGAGGCGGCGCACGAGCACCAACTGGCAATGACAGTGGGCCGACCGCGAAAGGCGCACGAAGCCCAAAGTCGATAGTTATTCAGCCAGAGCGCTGCGCGCGAGACGAGAGGCGAGGGCCACGACGGGCGGCCTAGTTCTCCGACAACAGAGGGAAGCACAGTGAGTGGCTCTCTGAATCTCTTCCAAGCAGAAGGGGCGGAACGTTGACTTTTATTGAAGTGTCTGCATGTGGTCACCAAGCAGCAAAAATTCGATGCGTCTTTTTTCAAGAGTTCTAATTAACAAAGACAGAAACAGACTTATCACGAAGCAGACTACACACGTGCATGCATGAATGCACGTACAATACACTCTTGAACATACAGGAAGGCGCGCGCATGCACTCATATTAATCAAAATATAGTGTCAATAGCGCTTAGACACCATGATGTCCTGTTTTATCATTCTTAAGATTCAATTCAAACCTAAGCAAAAATGTTAACTGCTAAAACAAAAGTGAGGGATCGCCCAAATACATTATATTTTACCCCATTAAAAACATTTCTTTTCCACTGTGGTCGCGAGCGTCGCGCGGCTACGAGCTGCACGTTGGTGGCGGGCGTTGCTTTGTTGCCGGCGCTTTTAACCCGCGTAATAACTCGTGAAATGCTGTAGTACCACCACAGACCGAGAAGCATGATCACCGCAAAAACGGCATGGCGCATTGAATTATCGTCCTGCATCGGATTATGGACACAAATTCCCCGGTAACGAAGTTAATGAAGCACAGAATAGTCGGTTAAACCACAGGTGGATAGCACGCGGCGCTTTTTCGTTCATTCCATTGTATTTATTTACATCGGGGCAGAAATTTTTAAAGCATTTCATTCGATATATTTTAAAGTCAAATTTTTTGCTTTCTTTGGGGGTCCCTTTCGAATGGTGACAAG
>CAXIVR010000109.1:0-19023 GCA_964035755.1 Teleogryllus oceanicus | reverse complement strand
TTTCAGAGCAAAAATTTTACTACTTTTGAATTTACTAATACAGGGCTGTCTTTTAAAGTATGAACAAGCTTGTGTGAAATTGATTAGTCTGTATCATGTTGGGATACATTAATATTTTTGATTAAATTATGTTTGTTTTGTGGATGGTAATTTAATGGCAATTCGTACAGACTGCTGAAGTTATAATCAAGCCCCTTTCCCTTCACTCGGTTGGCATTTTTTCAAAAAAATTACTCAAGTTTAACTAGAAAGAATATTATACACTAACCGTTCCCAATAATACGAGAAAGTATATGATGTTAGAGAACCACTAATTTCTCTTTTTGTTTTAAAGGGTACAACACATTTGTTTTGTTGTTAAGTTTATTTCGATGTTTGATTGGTTCATTTTTGAAGATACAGAAATTACCAATTAACTTTAACCACTAAAACCTGAACTGATATCTTACTTCTGATTTATGTAGTACAGAGAAATATTTACATAATTTAACCCCATCCTTTGTTAATTCCTCCTAGACAATTTTCTTTTCCTTTGGTGAGATGTACTTCCCCCTTTTTTTCTGAGATTCAATTATTCTATTCTGAGATTAATTTGTGTACTTTTTCCATATGACATCGTGTGTCGTAAGTCCTTCTTAATGTATTTGTTTTTTAAAGACATTAATGGGGAAAAAACTCTGGTAGAATAATTAGGAAACTTTACAATCATATTCATATTCAAAACTAATTTTGAACAAATGTTTATTCTTGTTTTCTCAACTTAGATTGATAACACGCCGTTGCTGAATGCCATTGTTTGACCATCATGAAGTGATTAAAATACTGGTAAAATGTGGAGCGCATATCATTGGACCTAGGCAGATTTGGTGATAAATTGTGCAGGTAAATGGAATTGATAACTCTTCCATGCAAGAGGTTCAAACTAACCTTTCAGTAGAAAAATCCCGTAAGGGTACTTGATTGTTTCAGTGCTGCTGCAAGGTCAGCTGAAACGATTTGTTTCATACCAGTTAGCTGGTGCAGATTTTAAAATGGACAGCAGCCAAAAGCTCTGCGTATTTCTGTATACAATATAACTAACATACTACAAAATTCTAGAAAATCTCTACAAGATGAATAAAACAGAAGAATAAAATGTGAAAACTCTTTAAATGCAAAATCATTATTCTTTTCCCTCATTATAAACAAATTTCCTGTTTATCTTGAAATAGAAAATCTTGTTCTAATTGCAGTGTGCAATTTAAAATTATCTGGAATTGCATAGCTACTGAAGACACTGAATGCATTTAAATTTATAATTTATCATTCCATTTATTTTTTCGATATTTCTTCATTATTCCTGTACTTAATTACAGATATGATATAGAATAGTATATCTGCAATATGAAAATACATTAATGTAAATTAGTTTTATGATGGAAAAGACCCCACATCCATTAAGTGTACTTTTACATGTAGTTACATTCAAGTATTAGAAATAAGTTTAAAGAAAGACAATGGATATGGATCACGGATCAGTAAATTAATGAGGTAACATTGTTTGCCAACGTTTTCTTAAAGTTTCACTTTCTTTCGTGCGTGGTCCTGGTCGACATGATGATGGACGGTATGCTTCAGCAACTATTTTTTTTGGAATGGGCGGGAGGCAAACATGATGTTTGACCAGTGATTATTAATAGCCTGATGAAGGGAATTTAAAATTTTCCCAAACGTTGAAACTAATGTTATCTCATTAATTATTATCCTGATCCATATCCTTACTTATTAACGGTCGTAAAATTCTACAAGGGTTTAAAAGAAAGATTTTTTTTTTCTTTTTAAGGCGTTCTTCACAATCAAGAAAGATTTTCGTTTTTTAATTGTCAAATGTTAATTTAAACTGCAGAGATATCTTGGAAAACACCATTGTCTTTGCAATCAAACTGGGACATGATCAAATTCGAAAAATTTTAGAGGGGGTGTAAGGTTTGTGGGGATCTAGAAGGATTATATTTCGTCATGCCAAGCTAAAAGTTTTTGATTGCATATTTTTAGCACAAATTATTTATTGGTATGTTAAAAAAAGTTCCAAATTATTAAAAAAATCAAACATTACGTTGTCATGAAAATATTTTATTTATGATCAGTTCTTTTTCATTTGCATAACTTCTCAATTAAGAAAATATAAACATGTGGAAAAATAAGACTATTCATTTTATTAAAGTTTTCAACATACTTTAGGTATATATTTAAACTCTAACATTGTTTTTATTTCATGTTATTTCTTTGTGAAATGATTCTTCTGGCTTGACATTTTTTTATGAATGTAACATAAGAAAATTTTTAAAAATGTTATTCAAACATTTCCCACAGAATGAAATTCCGTTTCCCAACTTTCACTTCTATGGAGATGGAAAAATACAGTTTTAATAGAAAAAGAAGGATAATTAAGTAAACAAGTAATTGTGGATCAGGCTCATTGAAAACAAATACAACATACAGTTCTTTTGTTCTCCACCGTTAATGGTTCATCGCATCATTATCATCGTGCGCCGTTCCCCAAGAAATCTTGCCCATTTGCAATTGTTCTTGCACCATATGTGCGATTCCTGTTTTTTCCTCTGTAGGTCGCATAAATTCTTCTAAAATACCAGACCTTTTTGCCACAAAAAGAAGTGATACCAACTTTCACGTGCTCTCTTCTAACATTTTCCCTATCCGACTTGGCGATCAAGCGTCAGAGGGTAGGGGTTTTGGGAGAGGTTTCTGTTTGCCACTCCTGACACCTGCACTCGTGACCTCTTTACAAGTTCAGACCCATAACCCTAAGGTGTTAAACCCCGCACCAGGTGCCTTGGATCTGCCTAAGCTGGAAAGGGTTTGCAGTTGATACAAACATGATACTGGCGATGGCGCTGGTGACAAAATCAAATGAGTAAACAACAACCCAAATGGCAAAAAATTCTCAATGGAATCTCAAATCGTTAACTGGTAGTAAGAACATTATAATAAATTATTGGTCAGGTTCTTCAACGTCCATTATAGAACACACTGAAGAAAAGGCAAATCAGCATAATGACACGCTCCTGGTATAGAAAAAACATGTCTGGCCACAGGTTGATGAGACAGGCCTTTTGCACATAAAGACAATTCTCACTTATGTTTCTGTTGATGTTGCACAGAATTTGCTCGGAAAATTCAGTTTGAGAGGAGTGGTTGCTCCGCGTGACAATAAAACCTTCAATTTTTAGAATAAACGGGAAATTTAATTGTTGAATGAAATAGATCCCCTATTCCATTAATCATGTGTTTTAATTTTTCTTCCATGCGTAGACTAGTCTACCTTGTATCTTCTCGTGCCACTCGATCCTTTGCTACTTCTTTGCAAGTTTCACAAAATAAAAGATTTTGGGCTTTATAACTCCCAAAATTATTTTAATAATGCAATATTAGTAGAAAAAAGAAATTTTTTAGTTACTTCATGTATCACTTTTTATGAGTATTTTAATCCTGCTTTTAGTGATTTTTACATAACCGTTGGTGTTTTGGCAAAATGAACGCGTTCAGAACTAGTAATGTTGACTTTAACACTGAAAGAAACTTGTTGTCGATGTTACTGATTAAAAGTCAACATCAGTGCCGTAGGGCGCCATAACACAGTTTGGATTCAATAAAACATAGTGCTTGATAAGCAGTCAACGGTTATTAAGATTTTTTAAAATTGTCCGATGAATTGAACAGGATCATTGGACGAAACGTCCGATATAAAGGGGAATTTTTACGTCTGGCAACCTGCCATCCAACATGGGTGTACACTGAAAAAAATCTTTGTAAAAGATATTTTATAAAAGAAAATATGACAGTGTAATAGCTCAGTTATTATTTTTATAAAAGATTTTTATAAATTTCTTTGACAAATGTACTCTGAAATGTCCAAATTTTCTATTTTTGCTAAGATATTCGTCTTGCTTCGTCATAGCTTCGTTTCTTATCTTTTTACCAAATTGAAAACTCCTCAAGCCCCCAGCCGCCCTCGGGCAAGAGGCAGGCGTCGTACAACCGTACAGTTGGCGCCCAGTCGCCCTGGTCAATGGCTCCGCTCACGGCCGTGCCCTGCGCCTTTCCCCCAACCACGGTTGCTACAACAGACGATGTTTTGGATCAGGGCTGTCCGACATTCCTTTCTATAATTTAGAAATTCAAATCATCCCCAAAGTGTTTCACTGCGTTATGTTTGGTACAGCCTGATTATCATGATTTTTCCCACACACACACACCGTGTTCAGAGCAACAGGCAAACTGCCGGATCAATTTGCAGGGGAAATCAGTTGTGGATCGTCCATAATGAAATGTGGCCCCAACCATAGTAAAAATGTGGGCCCCTTTAGGTTTTGCAAGTTGGATTCCTGTTTTAAGGGATTGTGGATTTAAACGTAGGCTAGAACAAGATGGGGCGCAACAATATTTGGGCCACTCTGTCCCTTTGAGACCCCTTTTCCATTAAACTTTTATATTTACAAACGACACTTTTGACTAAATAAACGAAACACAATAAAGGATAATTAAATAACTTAAATTATACCATTATAAATACAAATGGTTTTATGTTCAACTATCACAATGGAAGATGGTTTGAAGCCTTTTTTCCAGTTATTAGCGTAAAGAGGGGGAAAAATTTAAAGGGTTGATCATATTTACGGAAATAAATTTATTATTACGTAAAGCTAGGATCCTTCGAAATTTTCAAAGGGTCGGGTTTCCCCAGCCCCCCTCCTTGTGCGATCATTGACTCTAACCGACGGGCAGTTGATATTCATTCATAGTTCATCGCCTGCTTAATCTTTTAATATGACAGTTCAGTTAATTTACTGATGTATAAGATCACTTGTCTGAAGTGTTTTAATTTTTGTTGTTTAACGTTACATAATATCTAATTTAATATCTATTTTTTTTTTTTGTGTTACACGTGAAAAAAGTGCATAATACCGCGAAACGTTGGGTTATTGAAATTTTACAAACACAAATAAATGAGTTTTTGGAAAAGTAAGTCATAGGAGGGTGGAAAGGAGGAGGACGGGAGGAGGGACGGACGGATGGAACAGGAACTAACAGGAATGAAGTACGAACGTACGGGCGGAGGACGGACAGAAAGTACTCGTATTATCATATAACTGACAGATTATGAGCTTTTGGGGTTGAACTAAAAATACGTCATGAGTAAGTGGTACAATGTTCAAAAGAAACCTCGAACTTTCCAAAATTTTAAAAGTTTAAAATATATTAAAATTGCCCTATTGTACTTGTACATTACAAAAAATGGATTTTTTCAAATTAAATGTTTTCCCTGAATTCAATCTTTTTAAGTGCTTTTTTTTTTGCAAATATTCAACTTTTCCACATTTTAGAACCCTCGTGACAAATTCCACAATATACAAACAAAATTTTAGTATGATGGTCAAAACTGTAGAGTACTGTTTTCATTAAAATTTTTGAATATGTAAATATAAAATATTATGTTTTGTTTGCCGTGCTTTGTTAGTAATTTTTTAAAGGGGATGTCTGACTTATTTGTAGGAGTTATAATACCATAAATTTGGGTCCCGACATACGATATCGTAAATCTCGATTGGTGTTTCTTTTGCTATGCTATTAGTCCCGTTAGTGTTGTAAATTTTTTAAACAAGGGGGTGGCAGTGATTGTGTGACTGATCCGGTGAGTGTGGTGATTGATTGTGGCGTGACCCGGTGCCAATCTACGTAGGTTGGCTGGTGACCTCAAGATCTCCTTATCTCCAGGCGTGTGGGGTGAAAGTGTATGTGTGTAAGGATAGGACGGGAAATGGAAGGAATGTTTTCGAAAAGTCCATAGCCCGTTTTTTAAGGGACTTCTCCCGGGATTCGCCTGGTGTTAGTCGGAGAGACACGATAATCTACCATTGAGCCGACCACTCGTGCCTCAAACGGCAAATTCGACCTAGCTATCCAGTTGGGGCGTCCGCCACCGTGGGGCTCGAATTCGACCTCTAGGACTTCCGATCAGTCGCTGCAGAAACCGCGGCAACACTGTCTGGGCCAACTCCGGCCCCTGGAAGTCTCGAAAGAGGTGCATTTCAAGGCGAGGAAAAAGCGCGGGGGCCCACCTGGTGCACCGTCGACGATCTTGTGGACGGGTCGTCGCGCCCGCGCGCACGCCGTCTCGCGCCTGGGCCACCAGGTGCAGAGCGCGCGCTGGACACAGGCGCCGGCGTCGATGCGCTGCTGCCTCAGGGCGGCGCCCACGCGGCCCCACGGCCCTCGCGGGCCCCCGCTGCGCTCCTCCTCTGCGCAGTTCCATTTGTTGGCAGGCACCAGAGGAAAAATTTGCAAATGCGCACGGTTTTCTGGAACCCCAAAACTCACCCTCTCTTTGACTATACACACTAGAACGCCGTTATAAGATACAACAGGGACACAGATTTTTGTCTCTTGGAGGAACATTCAAACCCAATTCCCCATTTTTCTAACGGCCTTCCAAAATAATTCGAAAAAATATGTAGAAATCGGTCAGTTGTTGAAATGTAACATATATACTAGTACATACAAATCCATATAAACATTCAACTTTTCCCATAATCGATAGAATATTCCTATGCGTTGTAAATGCTAAGGAAGAAATCTGTCTTATGATCTAGCACCATTCCCTCTTTTGAGGATAATCTGTTTGGTGGGCGTGCCGTACCTCTGCCAAGTTGACCCCCGGGTGGAGGCCTCAAAATCTGCGGGATGAAGAGCAGCGCAGTCGACAGAAGACGGCGCCCGCGCCCAGAGCGCCTAGGTTCACGTCGACAGCGCGTCACCCGCCCCCTGCGCCGCCTATTGGGATGGACACGAAGGGATGGCAAACGTCAGCCCCACCTGCCAACCACACACCCACACACAGCTCAGAAACGGCTCACTTATTAGAAAAGGGTTTAGGTGCTTGTAGCACTAAGAAGCTAGTGAGCTATAACAGCACATACATTTCGCATTATTTCTAAATTTGCAATTTCGAAATTCAGATAGTTCAACAAAAGTGAGACTCGTTGTTCTTGAAAGCATCCCTTTTCTATTTTGGAATAAATTTAATACAACATTTTGAGCGGTTTGAGAAAATTTTTAATTTTTCAACATCCTATATTTTCTGAATCACATGAAAACAACCTATATTTTCGGACAATTGAATTTGAACTTATTTAAAGATCCGTCTTTAAAGAACAGATCTGATTAAGAAAAATATCACCTTCAACATTATAGTTGTAGGACGACGCCTAAAAAATTTTCATTTTTTCAATTAAAAAGGATTTCAACGAACTTGAGACTTGCACTATTCTCTTTAGCGTCCTTTACACTATTCGAAAACATGGTTTTGTCAAAAAATTTAAAAATGTTTTGAGGCTTTTTGTAAAGTATCAAAAATCTAAAAAATCAGTTTGAAACTCAAAACTTGTAGCTCATTTAGATCGGTTAGGAACATTAATTTTGAAGAAAATCGACTGAACCTTTAGGCGCTAGCGGTTTACTACAGACGGACAGCGTTCCTGTTGCGTGGCTAACAAATTGTTGGCCATCCGTAAAATAAGAATAGGATGGGGGTACTGCACTTGCGTGAGAAGGTCCCCTGAGGTGTTACAGATGTTTGGTTTTGGACACTCAGAAAAGCATAAAACTCCATGTCGGTCCAACTTGTCCATGATGTGGTGATAAGATCACCTTGCTAAGTCATAAATGACCAAGTGCTGCTTGTGAAGAAGGAAAAAGGGCAGACATGCACTAGGTGCAGCAGATGTCCATCTACCAAAAAGCGCAAAAAGCAATAACGGATAGAAAATGAGAATTATACAACTCAATCTCAACCTTTGCGCAGCCCCCGGGATGCCCAGGCACAGTCAGTTCAAAATGGGAGGCTGATTTAGCAATATATGCGAGCAGTATACTAACCGTGAAGATACAGCATGGGTATCGATCTCCACAACCAGGCGGCAATCTGGGCCTGTGGAAAACACTTTCCCAGCAAGTTATGATGAGACCTGGAGCTGTATTTGTCTGGTAAAATCAACGGCGTTTACATATACAGCTGTTGTCCCCACCAAACGCGACAATGGTCGAGTTTGAGCAGTTCCTTGACCGCTTTGGGGCACGACTCAAGGACGAAGCCCCTGGTGAGCTGGAGATTTCAACGCTTGGGGGTTGAGGGGGATAGTTCGTCCACTGGTGAGCGAGGTCGAGCAGTTCGGGCCCCCCTCTCCTAGAGCTCGCCAACACGGGACGTACACACCTTCCGCAGGGGGGCGTGGGATCTTGTGTATCGGCGTCCATGTCAGATAATCTTTTGAGAATGGGTGTCCGGGAGAGTTAGTAAACACTACCCCCATAGTGACCAAAACCACTTTTGTACAGGTGAAAAATCACGGAGGGATAATTTTGCCGAAATATCAAGAGCGGGGTGGAAAGAAAAGCGTTCGACGAAAATTTTTCCCAAAAACAATGTGGAGACGATGGTGCCAACAGGTACCGAGATGACAAAGCTGGGCAGGTGATGAAATGGGTAACCAAAGCCTGTGATGCGGCTATGTCTAGACGGGACCAATCTTCGACGTTCACAGTTTCTGGTGGACTGAAATCCCAATTAGGGCGGGTACCTTCAAGCCAGAGAGACAGTACCAGAGGCTCGTGGCTGAGACAACTTTCCTCAATTGCAAAACAATACAAACTCGCCCCAAGCTAGTTGAAGATAGAAATCCCAAAGCAAACGCTTGCGCCAAAAGCCTGTGTGACAGGTGGAAAAGTATCCATGGGTGGCGTCCCAAGACGGTCATGTGAGATTAGACAGCGGCACCTACGTTCTCAACCCCCAGATGCTGCTCAAAATTTGGGCATCCTATTCCCCAGCCCCCCTGGTGACTTAGTTAATATAGCGCTATCTGAGCTAGAAATAATCCTCAGTAACCAGAAAAAATTCTGCACGCAATCAGCAGAATCAACCAAAGACTCCGGACCGGATAACATTCCAAATTCCCTCAAGACTGCGATACTCGCTCCACCACTTTTTGTGCATCTTTTTATTCTTGCTTGGGGAAAAGGGTGTACCCAGAAAGATGAAAAACAACGCCTGGTGCTCCTCCCCAGGAAAAATCTCGAAGATCCATCATCATACCGGCCATTGTGATGCTTGTGCGAAGTTCTGGAAATGTGTCCCAGACTGGAAAGCTGGGGAGGGGGGAGGAGGCCTTTCGGACAATCAGTATGGTTTCGAAGGCTCGCTTGACTGTTGACGCAGTCCAGCTTGTCATTAACACCCCCCGAAAAACTTTGGAGAAGTAGATAAGAGGGCCCAAAAACAGTACTGTGCTGTCGTAACGTTAGAATAAAAATGCTTTCCCAACTCGGCCAGATGGAGTAATTTCACCAACTCTCCGCAGATTTAATGTAACGTACCTGAGGAAGATTGGCCGAGTATCTGAGTAATAGAGCCTGATTTACAATACAAAAAAGGGCCGAAGGTACATAATATCAGGCTGGTGTCCGCAAAGTCGGTATTGGGTCCACCATTAGGGAAATTTGATGTATGACGGGGTTCTTGCTTTCCCTCCCAGAAGGAACCAGTATTATTGGTTTCGCGGACGACATTGCTATCGTCGCCGTTGCAAAGTACTGGAAATTGTGTATATTTGAAACGAGGCGATCGCTATTGTTAGTCAGTGGTTGAAGCCTCAGGGCTGCAGTTAGCTGAGACAAGACTGAGGTTATCTAGTACTAGCAGAAAAGAGAAACCATCATCTCAAAGTCGGAGACCACCATTTGCATCGCACCCTCGATCAAATATCTTGGTCTCTGATTGACGCCCTCGACATTTCTGACCACCGAAGTACGCCAGCAATAAGCGGTAATTAATCAGCTGTCGAGACTGCCCAACTGCACTGCCCAACATAGGGACTGTCAGGAGAAACGGAAGCTTCTGGCCTTGGTTGTGGGGTCTCTTGCTCTATGGAGACTGGTTGCCAACTCCACGTGGGAAAAATAGTTACATCCGAGGATGACGTCAGTATACAGGTTATCAGTATTGCGGTAGATTGGCATTCCGCACTATGCCCAAACGATGCAATGTGCGTCGTCGCGGGATGCCTCGGTCGATATCTTGGCGCAGGAGAGACGGAGGCGATATCACAAAGAAGAGGAGACCCAGACGCTCGACAACACTGCTCGAATGGCGGATCGAGGGGACAAGTCCATTAAAGGAAGATGGACATACCGCATGATTCCCTCCATTGCACTGTGGATCAACCGTAAACACGGCGAAGTAAATTGCTTCTTGCTCAGCTGTTTCTGAACATGGATGTTTTCTGGCATATCTCCACATGTTTAAGCTGGAGGATACCCCATTCTGTCCACTATGGGGAACCTCTGTCAAAGACCCCGGCAATGTTCTTCCCAGTCCCCGCAATACCATCTGCGCGACGGCACGTTATGGTATACAGGGATCCCCCCTGACCGAAGCAATGGTTGGGTGCATGCTCGCCTCGAAACCAACTGATGCGGTGGCGCATTGCCGACCTAAGCTGAGCTTAGGAGAATAGAAACGGAAAAAAGGAAGTCGATTGATCTTCCTTTGATCCTTCACGTTTCGGCAGAAAGTGGTTTGTGACTAAGCCACTCTAATCCATCCTGTAATGTAATGCCTAACGGCGGGTTTCCCCGGAAGGATGGAGGAGAAGGAAGGTTGGTTTTAGTGGGGAAAATCTCCATCATGTGGTACAGAGCCACATAGTGTCTTTAAGATTTCCACCCTCGTAAAAAAGACACACACACACACACACAGACACACACAGACACTCAGACACACACAAGTCACACACACAGACGCCACGACGACAGACGCCCCCAGACGCCACACAGACACACACAGACACACAGGAACACACACAGAGAACACACAGAGACACACAAGAGACACACAAGACAGGACAGACACACACACAGGGACACACACAGAGACACACACAGAGACACACACAGAAAACACACACACAAAAAACACACACAGAGACACACACACAGAGACACACACACAGAGAAAACACAGAGACACACAAGAACACACACAGAGACACACACACAGAGACACACACAGAGAAAACACACACAGAGGCACACACACAGGCACACACAGACCACACAGACACACACAGAGAGATACACAGAGACACACAGACACAAGAGACACACAGAGATACACAGAGATACACGAAAACACACAGACACTGACACCCCACAGAACTCCACAGACACACAGACACATACACACAGAGACACACACAGAGACACACACACAGAGACACACACAGAGACACACACACAGAGACACACACACAGAGACACACACACAGAGACACACAAGAGACACACACAGAGCACACACAGAGACACACACAGAAAACACAGAGAAAACAGAGACACACAAAAGACACACAGAGAACACACAGACAAAACACAGACACACACACAGACCAAAACAGACCCACACAGAGACACACACAGAGAAAACACACAGAAAACACACAGAGACACACACAGAGACACACACACACAACACACACAGACACAACCCCAAAACACACACAAGAACACACACAGAGAAAACACAGAGACACACACACAGAGACACACACAGAGACACACACACACAGAAAACACAGAGACACACACAGAGACACACAGACAAGAGACACACAGAGATACACAGAATACACAGACACACACAGAAAACACACAGAAAAACACAGACACACACAGACACTCCACAGACACACACAGACACTCACACAGACACCACAGAACAACACACAGAGACACACACAGAGACACACACACAGAGACACACACACAGAGACACACACACAGAGACACCACAGAAACACACACAGAGACACACACAGAACACACACAGAGACACACACAGAACACACAGACACACAGAGACACACACAAGACACACACACAGAGAAAACACACAGAGACACACACAGAGACAAAACAAGACACACAAAGAGACACACACACAGGGACACACACAGAGACACACACAGAGACACACACAGAGAAAACACACAGAGACACACACACGCACAGAGAGAGACACACACACAGAGACACACACAGAGACACACACACAGAGACACACACACAGAGACACACACACAGACGAAAACACACAGAGACACACACACAGAGACACACACAGAGAAAACACAGAGACACACACACAGAGACACACACACAGAGACACACAGCAGAGACACACCAGGACACACACCAGAGACAACACACAGAGACACACACAGAACAAAACACAGAGACCACAGAGACACACACACAGAGACACACACACAGAACACACACAGAGACACACACACAGGGACACAAACACCAAAACACACACTCAAGACACACACACACACACACACACACAATGATTTGCAACAACCCAGAACCGGGAAAATCCGAAAAAATTTTATTTCATCAGATAGAAATTAAACTGGGAAAAAAATGAACGACGACGCCCGGAACATAATTTTCAAAATTAGAAAGCGAAAAGCAAAGGGCAATATAAACAATGGTCATAACAAATTTCAGGAAAAAACTAAGGCGAAAATCAGGAAAATCCCAAATGCAGGGTTTAAAAAGATACAAAACTTTCAATTGAATGCAGAACGTTTGAAACGTATACAATGGAACCATTGAACCCAGGAACCCAAATCAATATACCAGTTTTCATAAATATCTCGAGAACGCCTTGATGAAATGACTTCAAACTTCCTAGGGAAATTTTAGAGTAAAATATTAGGATCACGACAAATTAGACGGCACGAGAAAATTAACACAGGACCGAGATAAATTGAATTAGGATTTTACGTGAGTTAGAAAAAAACAACCCCCGCCTGACGTAGTGGGGACGTCATCATGGATGAATAACTCGGAAATATTTATTTTAAGAAAGAAAAATAAGGGAAGAAATATAACGATGGACATTTCTTAATGTAAGAATAGACGATTTATGAAACCAGTAATGAACCGAAGACGCCCAAAACGAGAACTATGAAATATTACGATATGTTTTGCATTGATGGGAAATGTTTTAGAAAAAGTTTCCCGAGCCCAAGAGAGGGTAGTTCAGTGTAAGTTGAACTCCCCACGTACCATCACCGTATCAGAGTGATAGGAAATTCGGAATGTTTGCAATTATTTTGTGAAAGTGATGCGAACGTTTTAATTAGATGCAGTTTACATTATCTCGAACAATTTAATGGACTAAATTGCAAAACGTAATTCGCGTAAGTTAGGACGCGAAAACGATCGGACATTTTTTGAAACTTGATGAGTTCGTGCGAGGTGCATCTAAGTTTGAACAGGGACCTGATGGTGATCATGGATTTCAAGGGAAACCAGTGCGGCTGATTGGATGGAGTTGGGTACGAGCTCTGTACCAAAACATTGGTCGACAACGGGCGATGGCAGGGGTGTCGCCGCATATTACAGCTCCAGGGAAAGTCGCATGAACAAATATACATCTATATTTTCATTTGAAAAGTAAAGAGGGAATGAATTTTGAGATTCTGTCGAAGACCCAAATCATGTTGATTAAGTTAAGAGTAATAACAGTATAACGTCACGACAGAATGCGCATTCCGTATGAATTTTTTTTTTTGTTTATGATTTTAAGTGTGAATGAATAATAATTTGTATTTGTATTTGTTTTTGTTTCAAATCCAGGGCATTTATGCCATTGTGTAAAAATTTTTCATGCCATAACGGGCAATTTATATAAGAGGGTGTCAAATAGCTGCCTTGACAACTGGTTAATTGAAAGGAAAAAGGGAAATAAATGAATGAACGCTCATTCGGTTCATGTATACCGCGATTATGATTATTGTTTTGTATTTAGCTAGAAACTGACCCCGGCACGAGCGTGCAGGTATCCTTTCAATTCCGTATGGATTGATCACAGTAATCACGCCCAGGTAAGGCTCTATTTGATATGGTAGGCTGATGCACGGGCAACAGGTGAGTGAGGATATGTTGTCAGAGAATGTCAATGAAACCAGGCGCTCAACCAACGAAGAACCCTACGAAATGTAGGACGCACATAGTGAGAGCTAGGGCACCATAGTGTTTGAGTCTAAGAACGTAAGGGTGCGTAGATGAATGGAGCAGGTGGGACGGATATAGAAGGTAGGAACCATTACAGTGGCGCCTAACGTGTGAATTGAATACAGGAGGAATATGGGAAAAGATTACAGTATATTTCTCTGTGGTGGGAAACGGACACAAAGAAGGATAGATGTGATTCAGATGAGTGTGCGGAGAAGGATGGTTAATATCAAGTGGATACGAGATATGTAAAGAAGGATAGAGGGAAAAGATTTTTGATGTGACTCTCGGTTACCAGAGCGATCAATGCGCGCAAAGAGAAAATTATATAGTACAAATCCTGCGATGCACAAATGCGAAGTATTCGTCTGCGACAACGGCGGACGTGCAAGCAGAGATACGTTTTCGCGAAGAATAAACACATTTAGACGCAGCCTGGAAAATCCAACGGTGATATAAGACGTTCTCCGCAAGGTGCAATGAACTGACAATTCCAATGTTTTATTTAGACAACGGAATTTCGTGACATGTGACGAAACAGTAAATCACGTGTAATACACGCCACTAAAGAATGGAGCAAAGATAAAATGTTAAGGTTACATACTGATTGGAGAGGCGGAACACGAGCAAGGTAAACCAGAAATCAAACAGAGATCCGAAAGTAGACGCGGTATCTACCAGAGGGTTCCTTGATACTGACGCTGACCTCTTGTTTGCCTAAGTCTGGAAGTACCAGGGCAATCAGCTCGAAGGTAAATGTCAAGTAATGTAAAGTGGGACGTATGCGATTGTATCCAGTCAAAGTCTTCTAAGACTTTAACCTGTCTACCCAAACAAGCATACCAAATTACGTCCATTTTATTTTCCCAATAATAAACATATTTTTTGCTTCTTTACTGGTTAGAAGAGAAAGGAAAGCTTTGTACCTTGAAATAAAACTGTGTTCAATATTTTTACTTTTTGAAACTTACACGTATTTCTACGTATACAATAGGCTCAAGGAGGAAGTTCAAGGAATCACAATCTTCCCTTAAAATGTGCAGATTTAAAATAATCAAATTTTATTGGGATAACATACACTGTTCCGACAATGTTCACCTGTGTTCGATATTTTCTCTCGATTGTTGCGAGAACATCTATTTGCTTTAATGACGAATGAAACATACTATATTATATGCCCCCCCTCTGGCCAGGATGCAACCCGGGCAATACTTTTTCAGGTAGCCAAAACAATGCTGGAGATGCAGGTGTGAGGGAAAACTGATCGCGGATACAATCAGGCGATTCCGTGTAATGCGAGTCCCCCCGGTTGTAGACACCGCGCACTGCAGGCCAATAAATGTACTCTGTCAATTCCACCGCGCAATAGTATCCCAAGCTAAAGCCATGCACGTCCAGATGACCTAGAGATTCCCTGATGACAAAGCCTTTACCAAGCGAAACTTGAATGTAGTGGTATTGCAACCTGCCGAGAGATTCCGGGCAGTACTTGTTGTCTTCGTCCATACGCTGGGTCGCACAAGGTACTGGTAGATGTGTTGAAACTGGCCGCGATAAAAAAAAATTTTTTAAAAAAATAAAAAGAACTGAAACGGCTGCAATGGATTGAAATGGAGCCATGCGCCCAGTCATAATATTAACTGTGAGAAAATACAGACATTTGGGGTGACTTTATACCACGGGTGGCCTGCACCACGCACAATTTAAAGAATTTCTGTCAAATTAAACGTTGGCGTGTGTTTCTATTCCTTTAATCATTAGTCGATTCTAGGAAGTTGAACACATCAGACGGCAACACGGGTCTGCTCGTGCTTGTCATTAGTACAGCATGAGCTGACAAAAAATAGTTCAATGTTGGAAGTGTTTTTTTAGGAGTGTAACTCTACAATTATTTTATGAACTTAATACATTTTATTATAATGTTGATTATATTATTATTATTATTAATTTTTATTATTATTATTATTATTATTATTATTATTTACTGTTTAATCATACTACTAAACATAAAACCAATTTATTCGTTCTTTTAATGCTCAGATCATAATTTTAAAATAGAGGTGACTTTGTCGAAGGAGAACAAAATTTCAGATGTCACTTCGTACATAGTCACTCTGGTGTACTTTACCAACAAACCGTTTGATTTATTGCTTGTTAAATTAATTCAAACTTACTCACTGAAAATGGCTAGAACTTATTATCGTTCGGCTGATGGCAGGTCCTATCAGGTATTCTGAAAAGTTACTGGAATGTATTGAAGACATTGAAGAGTTAAACTTTTCGAGAGAAAGCAGCAGCTCTTTACAAAATTTACGATCTATCATAAGAAATAACTTGGAAGGTAAATATTGTGGTATCACATTGGTGGTCAGAAAGTGTTTAGTATTAAGGAGGAAGTGGCATTCATTAACTATTTTGCAGCACTTGGCGAGTTAGAATTTCTCGTTGGAAAGAAAATTTCTTTTTTATTGTTCAAACTGTATAAAGATCATGCGTAAGAGAGCTTATTATACAAGTCTCAATCGCCCTGGTAGATAATAAATGGTATTGAGTGTTTCAGTTAAGGCTATTTTGTACCTGAGATATTATCATCGATTAATAAACATAGTAATGTTTCCTTCATGGTATGAAGGCACTCTACCCATTAATCCTTCAAATCTGCCTACATTCTCATAAGATTGAAGCGGACACAGTCGCCCTACCTTGGAGGGAGGAAAAAGATTCTTAAATAGAAAATGATTCTTAAATAGACACTGTTTCCTGCAGCAGAGAACATACGATTTTCTAATTGAAGCATATGATTACATGAAATTACGAAGCATATGATTAATGAAATTATTTGAATATTAAAAGACTTAATTTGGAAAAACTGCAAATAATTATTTTCCATAAGGTCTCATCCCTCATTGTATGCCACCAATATTCTGGTTCTGCGCCTGCTACGGTTTAATTATTTAGATGTTTATTTAACTAATACATGTATTCATGGCGTACTGGAAAGTGGAAGGACTAAATATCTAACTGCGACCGGAGCGGTAGCTCAGTGCATCAACTGATGTCACTCATCAAAATCACCTGTGCTTAAATCAAATGTACCTAGATTTTAATCTGATAATAGTGCAAAAAATGAATCTATTCTTCAGGAGTGATCTAGGTGTGCGGTGCCAGTGCTAGTGCTATAGAGCGTTTTTCCTAAGGATGAGCCAAGTGACAGCTAGTGCTGGCAACATAACTGAAGGTCCTGTGTTGTTGGCCTTGACCCCATGGACTCCCTTCCGCATTCGTTCGTTTCCAGTTGGCTAACTTGTAAATGGCTTCGATACTTCCTTTTGTGGTGTCCTTGTCCGACAAAAATATAGTGCGCAGCGAGAAATAATTGATATTAGGAAGTGTAGTGTTATATGCTCTTCTCTAAAAATTCTTTTTCTTATATATTACATTGAATTAACTTTTGTGTGATAAATATTATGTTTATTTTAAAACCGAGACTTGAATACGAGATGACGTGTTTCCGATATAAAATCATTTTTCTTTCTATTTACATTCAAGGCAGATTTTTACTGATTGTGAGAGCATGTTAGAGATTTTCCACATACGTAATTAAATGTAAATATTTCCCGGACTCACGTACGTCATATACCTCAGCGAAACTCTGAGACTTCTTCATTGGGATGTTTTTAGGAGCCATTAGCACTTTACGAAGGGCGTGACTGAACAGCTGTCGCGGCGGAGGATACTTTTGAAATACCCTGTGATGTTCACTTGTTTTCGCGAACTGTCACTTTGGCTCATCAGGAAAATCGTTCTATAGCGCTAGCGCTAGCATTAACACTAGCGAGTGATGCCTACCCGTAGGCGCGTGCGTTTCTTGCTGAAGCTGAAGAAACGGTCGCTGCCGTTGGAAGGGTGGAGGAAGGTCTCCTCCAAGGGACCAGGGCGAAGGGGCACACAGCAGGTGCAGCCGCCCGCCGCCGCCGTGCCATCATGGCGTCGCGCATCACCAACATGGCGCCACGCGCACGCCTGAAATGCAAGCAGTTCTCGCTCAACGAAACCTCTCCTCAGAGGTATTATCCGCGCACGTTTTCTTGAGCTCTTGCTTCGCTCTTTGCGAGAGGAGTAGAGATTTGGTTACTTGACAAGGAATTTTATATCAAATTTGTAGTTAGTTTTCGACGTGAAATACTTTTATTACATGGAGCGAACATTTCTGCTTATCAGATTTTGTTCACAATGCTCATTGCTATCATTTATTCTTAATTCAACTAATGTTGATAAGGGGGGAGGTTAGGTATTCCAGGGCTGAAGAACACGTAAACGTATAATACATGTCATTCATACGTCTTCCTCCCACCGAAGGAAGGTGGACCATGATAGATTCTTCAACAGAAGTAACGTGCGCCAGGAAAGTCTCTCCGCAAAGAGCCGAAACGGGGCTCTTGTAAAACGTGCATTTATGTTGATAGCAACCAGATCACTGGAAAACAAGTGGAAAAGGCATCTTTATGATTGTTGAGTACGTAATTTACATTTTCATTTGTTATAAACTGCAGTTCGTGCCACCAACATAATTTCTGTTGCTAGCTCTCCGCCAACTACTGCGTAGAGACTGTCCTGTCGCACATATATTAGTTTTATATGTGCACGTTTTCTTTCTTCAAAATATCTACCACCACTCCTCTACAATATTAGTTAAATTAAGTAAAATGATTGCTACGAGCGTTGTTGAGAAAATCTCATTACCAGAAATGTTTGCTCGTGTAATAAAATATTTTTCATCGAAAAACAAGTTAATACTAGAATAATAGTCCTGTCGTCGAAATCAATAACCTTCCCACCCTCTACGACTATCGAAATTAGGGCTCCAGAAAACGTACCAAT